>CAJQZJ010000273.1:0-18157 GCA_907164525.1 Lophiomys imhausi | reverse complement strand
CCCACCCACGCCTGTCTCTCTCCCCAGATGACCTGCCGTGGACTGGCAGGAATTTGGCCCTGCCAGCAGTGCTCTCTCCCCAGCTGCGCTATCCTGAGTGTGGGAGATTTGGCCGCTCCCGCCTGCTTTTGTGTTCCCTGCTTCCTGCGCTCTCTCGGAACCTCCCGCCCTCCGCTTCACAAGCGGCTGCTGCGGACCACCCGCTGAGCCCCCTGTTTGTTCCTTGCTAAGGCTTCCACTATCTCGCAACCTTTTCTAAGTGGGTATAAGTTCAACCTGATGTGTGGGGAGCCCAATAGGACAGCGATCTATGGCCAAGTGGACCCTGATTCTGCCTGCTGTAAGTTGGGAACGATCTTACCAGGCGCCTCTCCAAATGGGAGTTCCCGAGTCCCCGGTTTAGTGGCCTCCGTGTCTGTGAGAGATGGGGAGAGCCTTGCCCTGGGACTTTTAACAGTCCCTTGGGAGCTGTGAGCGTTCCCGGGGGGGGGGGGTCTAGCCCCTCCGGTTTTTGCACAGTGCCCAGTAACTCTGTGTTTTTTATGGCTCTTTTTTCCCCGCGTTCAGAATGCGTCAGTGTAGGTCGCCGCCATCTTCGCTCCCCCCCCCTGCCTAGCTTTTTAATGTGGGGTCTGGGGATCAAATCCAGATCCTCATGCTTGTATGGCATGTACTTCACCAGCTGAGTTCTCTCTCCAGCCTGTTACAGGCCTAAACCAAATTATTTCACAGTTAATACTGATTTTGATATTGGCAGAGATACACACATTTATACACTTTGGCTAAAATGAATATTTTATTCAGAAATACGTTTTTTCCTTTAAGAATCTGAAATAATATCACATTTTCAAAGCACTGCCACAGTGCACACCACTCATGTTTTCTTCAACTGAAGAGATTATCGTCCTTGCATTTTGTGGGCCTTTTTTTCTCTCCCTCTGAATTTAAAAAAGAAAAAGAGATGGAAACAAAGAAACATGATCTACCTCAAAAAGTTTGAGTTCAACGTTGTTCTGCTGTCCCAAGCATTCAGTTTTACCAACAATCATACTCAGGGGTGCGTGAGCACTTGTAGAGTCAGTAAAGTCCAAGTTTGCAGGTTTTCAAGTTAACGACGGTTGAAACACCCTTATATGTTGCAGGGTTTTGCTAAGTGTGAAGTACAGTCAGTCATAAGATGAAACCACTATTGTACCAACAGAAACAGACATGGTCTGTAGACATGGTCCAGAGAATGATGAACCGCAGGTGCTCGTGTCTGAAGTCTGAGAACCTCAGAGAATCTCTAGACTATAGTTTCTGGAGGAATAATTAATGTGCATTGCCAAACCTGATTTTTGCTTCCTTGAACATTCTTCATTAGAAAGATACCATCGACAGAAGAAAAAGAAACAAAACTCATTTGACTGTGTCCCTGAATGTTTCTGCAAACGGAACATAATTTTGTGATTATGTTAATCAGATAAATGTGTTTTGTTTGGTTCAGAAAGACTGAAGAATTTTTGACCCAATTATGAAATTTACATTTTTAATATGAAACATATGGGTATACACTCACAGATGACATAACATCCTCAAGTGCATAAAAAGGAACAATCTGACAGATGTTCACAGAGGACTGGACATAGAAGACATATCAGGTGTGAGTTAGTAATGGCGGCAGCTAGAATTTGATTTTATTGCCAAAGAAGGCAGACGGAAACTCAGCTTCTGCATAGCCTCCCGAGATCATTGTATTCCCCAGTTGTAGCTTCTTCCAAAGATGCATTCTTCCTGCCAAGCCTGGCCATATGAGTCGTTGTAATAGACTGGTTTCAGTACTCAATGTGTTTTGGGGGGATGCAGGGTAGCCTTAGTGCCAGCAAAACAAACAAACACTCCTTACTCAAAGGCTGATACTGAAATCCTCCCATCCTTCCATAAGGTCTTTGGTTCTTGTCCTGTAGAAGTGTCCCTCAAACTGTGGTTCTTTAATGTCTGTTCTGACTTTTTAAACTTAGAACAACTAAGCAAGTATGGAGATCAAACTATTATTATATGAAAGAATATGGCTTCAGGAATGTTTATTACAGATTTGTAAGTCAAAGGAAACAACAACAAAGATGACTAAGACCCATCTAACTATTTGGAAAAGGGATACTGGTTAAATAAATCAGGGTACTTTAATACAAGGACATGCTAAACAACCAGGGGAAAATAAGATTTTTTAAAAATATATATAAGAAAAAATGCAATGTACAAAGAGAATAAGGCAAATTATGAAACAATGTAAAATAGGATGTTATTATTCCAATTTCCATTGCCCAGATGGGACACATACCAATACGCAGATAGTAGTCACCTAATTAGATGATGGATCTGCAAATAATTTTAATGGTAGTCTTTTGTTTTCACATGATATATGAGTATGTATCTGTGTGAGTGCATTCTAATTTTGCTACAAAAGAAATGATACAAATCACAGCACGTTGTATCTGCTTGCATTGATCAGTGCAAAGATTTAACTGTTACTATGACTATGGTAACAATCAGTTGTGCACATTACTCATGAATAATTTAATTCATTTTAGGACAATTCCTTTTTAATTTAATTTTGACAATTTCAGGCATGTATACTGTATTGTGAAATTATTCACCATTGTTGTCTCTGAGCTCTCTTCGACTCCTACTCATCCCATTCTTCTTTCCAAGAATCTCTCCTCCTTCTTTCATGTCCTGTGTGTGTGTGTGTGTGCGCATGTGGTACACAGAGAGCCACAACTGCTGTGTTCATGGTTATATTGACCATGCCATATCTAGAACACAGCATTTTGTAAGACTACACTCCACTCTCCAGCTCTTACTTCATGTCCTTTTTTTGTGATATTCCTTCCCAGGGTCTTAGAATGGGCAATATATATATATATATATATATATATATATATATATATATATATATATGTGTGTGTGTGTGTGTGTGTGTGTGTTATTTAGAGCTAAGCACTCAGTAGCCATTTATTCTCAGCATTTTGAACAGCCACGAGTCTCTGTATTAACCTATTAACCATTGCTGAGTACAGAAAGAACCCTCTATCCAGGGTGGATGGCCACCATGGTATTGGGAGCTGGAAACTTCTAGAAATTGTTTTTGTAAATATAAACAAGTATAAATTCAAAAATTTAGTCAATATATTACTGAGTCCAAGTTTGCTTGAGTATATAAAGAGAGAAGGGGGAAGTTGTGGGTTAAATATAGTAATAGCTTGTGCTCTTCAATCGGGAGAGGGTGAAGTGACCATGGGAAGGTGACAATTGGTACTACAAGTACTGGAACAAGCTTCTCTTACTCCTTGGACCACCTTGGCTTGGTGGGATGCTGTGGGATGATACTGTACCTGCTCCGAGGAAGTCTGACCATCTGTGGATATTTCCTCATGGAATGGAACGCTTTTCAGAGTTAAGTCTACAAAGATATTTAGAGCCACCAAAAACACATGAATCCTAACACGTCTCCTTGCTTCCTGAAAATGGATTTCCATCTAATATGTGTATATTTCCATATCACTGCATCTCTGTCAGTTATTGCTTCCAACATTCAAGTACAGTAAAAGCTCATTTTTAAATAAAAAATGGAAAAAATTACATATATGTTGACTTTAATACAGACTTCAAACACTAAATAACTTAAAAATGAAGGCTATCTAATTTACAAGTCAAAAGAAGTTTTATCATTTTTTTATATAAGTACTTTTTTTTTCTTCAAGTTACATCTCAGTCACAAACCCTTCCCTATTCCCCCTTCCTGTCCCACCCTTCCACCCTCTTTCCCCCCAACAGCTTCCCTTTTCAAACCAACAAATGGTTCCTTGTCTTATAACAGTAAATTCTATACAAAACAGCAGAATTAAATATGCCACATTTATGAGAGTTAAATGGCCCAGTATACCTTCCTAATGTCCAGTTCATACATATTTGGCCCCTGACTTTAACCTTCTACCTTCTAACCATCTCCGTGAGTTTAAAGTTCTATAACTGACTTAGCTTTCATACTAACTTGCATCACTATTATTTATCATTTTTTGATATTTCCTCCAAATTGCTCTCTTCTTTATAAAATATTAATTTAATTCAACTGACAGCAATGAGAATTGCAACTGAACAGATAACATATATACAGTTTCTCTCCTTAAAGCTATGACAACATCTTGGAAAATGTACCCTTTATTTTAAAATGAATTCAAATATTTTCAAACAAAGTCAGAGCTTTTATTTCAGAAGTGAATTCAGGAAAATACTCCCCTTGTAAGGGAGTTGGGTTTTTTGACATTCATTCATTCATTCATTCATTCAAGTTACATCTCAAAAATCACAGTCCCCTCCCTCCTACCCTCCTGGTCCTACCCTTCCAGTCTCTTCCCCCCCTCTCTCCTCTCATATTTCAAAGGGTAGTTTTTTTTTTAAACTTTCTGTTAATTCTTTGTGGATGCCATATCACACACCCCAATCCCACTCATCTTCCCAACCCTCTGTATCCACTCTTTGCTCTTGCAATCTCCCCCAAAGAAAACAAAACAAAAACAAAATAAACAAGAAGCACAATACAACAACAATACAAATCCATCTTGCTGTGGAAGCTGTAATGTGTTCCAGTACACCTCACAGTATACCCTCTGTCCCCACATCCTTACATACAAATGTTCATTGCAATGACTCATTGGTCTTGTTCTATAAATTCGGCTTCTGCTACAACATCAATCCTGGATCCTCACTGAGACTCCTGTCAGATATCCTGTTGTTGTCCTGTGTCATGGAGATTCTTCAGCTTTGGGTCTGGAGAGCTGGCCCCTTCACATGCTCCAGCAGTTCATAGATGGGGTAGATGTTGGGGTAGGACAACTCACGGCCCTGGATCTGGGCCTGGATGTAGCTGAGTTGTTCAGCCTGTCAGACCTCCTGTCCCCACTGGGGCGATCTCTTCAGCTTTGCCCAGGTGAGGGACAGGGACAACTCCCCTGCCTATGGCAGCCAGCAAGGGTACAACTAGTTCTCCCATACTCACGCCACCAGGGCCAGCTCTACTGTGCTTCCTGGGCGAAGTGTGGGCCTGCTCTTCCAAGTGTGCAACTGGCGAGGGGAAGGACCAGGTCACTTAGTCTTATGCCCTCAGGGCCAGCTCTCCCATGCTCATGCCCTCTGGGCGGCTGACCTGTGCCCGCACCACTTGGGCCAGCTCCTCTGGGCTGCCCAGGAGAGGTGTGTGGCTGCCCTTCTGTGTGGGTTGGCGCCAGCTCTCCAGCCTGCCTCAGATGGCAAGGGGCAGGCAGGATGGAGGGGAAGTATCTCTCCTGAGCCCCCACCACTGTGGGTGACAAGGAGCTGGAGAGCTCTGTGCAGCCCCTCTGACATCAACATGGCCCCAGGCAGCAGCCCAGACCAGGAATGTCTATATGGACTTTGGAGGGAACATGGGCCAAGGATATTGATACAGACCTGTGTTGCTGAAGGACCACAGACCCAGACATGGCTTTTGACGGCAGCATAGACTGGAACAACCTCACGGGGTCAGGTCATAACAGGGACTACTCACATCGGGTTGTGCCTTACCACTCTCTCATCTCCAGTTCTACCTCTCTTTATTGTGCACATATCCTTCTGTTTATCTTCCTTTTCCATCTTACCACCACCTACTTGCTCATCCTAGGGGTGTCCAGTAGAGGACTTCTGGGTGTCTTCTGCCTGCCCGACCAGATGGTAGTGGGTGGTCTTTTCTCAGAGGATAGTTTCCTATGGGTCATAACTTAATTCGATGTTTTCTTTCTTTCTTTCTTTCTTTCTTTCTTTCTTTCTTTCTTTCTTTCTTTCTCTCTCTCTCTCTCTCTCTCTCTCTCCCTCTCTCTCAGCTCAGGAGATGGGTTTGGTGTGTGGTATAAATGTGTTTTGTACTTAATTGCTTTGGTAGCAAATTCTTACTGAAATTCATTACAGAAAGCTGAAAACTTATTTTGTAACAAAAGAGGAAAATAATATCAACTACCTAGAAAAAATGGAAGTTGTAAAATCATGTTATGTAAAGAAAACAGAAATGTCAGGAAGTGTAAGAACATTCAATGGCTCTTGCATAGTCTCTTAAAAGAGGAAACCTCTTAGCTTTTGTTGAAGCACACACTTGTACAAGATAAACTTGTTTGCTTAGTATGTATTTTGAGACTGGAATGGGACTTTCTGGAAAATGTTTTCTTAATTTGAAGAGTGAATATGATCTTACTAATCTTCTACCTACTCCTGACACCTCTCACTGGTCCAGGTACCATATTTTCAAAAACCCTATTCAAGGGCCGTGGGAACATTAATTCAAAATGAAGAATAGCTGTGATGACATCATCCTAAAAAAGTGAAACTATCTTAATATTCTCCTCTCTCGTCCACTGAGGCCAGAGTTTGCCCATGAGTGAATGAGAAAAGGTAATCATCAGACAAATTATTCATGGTTTTGATGTTGATACTCTTTCCTTTTAGGATAGAGTCTAATTGCCTACTCTCAGTCCTAGGCTACCCTTAATGATACATTTGCAATCTACAAATGCTGCAGAAGTGGTTTTGTCTGATATCCAAGGATAGATCAGGGAGAATTCTAACTTGTAGGACATTTACTCTTCAGGCTGCTTATTGGTTGATGTTGGTCATAGGTGCCACTGTAGAGAGAGAAGCTCACCAGGATGCTAAGTCTTCATTTTCTGAAGAAACAGAGGGGTGCAGACTTCTCAGGAAAAAAAAAAAAAAACTGATCCCGACTACCTCATTCCAGTTACTTTTATTAAATCATTACACAAAATTAATTGAGGCTTGGAAACGTTCCAACTACCAAAGTTATCTTGCCCTTGCTGCCCCAAAACGCAGAAAACTCACACAAATATTGGTCCCTTATGACCATGGCTAGCCATAGTCAAAAGTGAGCATTCCAAGTTTGCCAAGAGTGTCTTAGGACCAAGGTTTCTGCAGCTGCAAGCTCTCACATAGCATCAAGTGCAGACTTTCCAGGGAGGCATTTCTTTATGGTTCAAACAATCTCAAAACAATTTCTCAGCCTCTGCTGAGGAACAAAAACATAGCAAAGGCTTTGCTGAAGCATTTCACTCAAACCCAGACACAAAGGTTTTACTTTAAATATCATCACATCATCCTCCTCTTCTGTTTTAAGTGGATTTGTTAGAGATAACAATTATGTTGGGGATTATGAACTTGTACTATAGGAAAGTCTTATTTGGGATCATGGTTTCTGAGTTTTAAAATCTGTGCTCAATGGCTCCATTGTCTCTATTCCACATGGCATAGCAAAGACAACATGGAAAGGGGGCGTGAAGGAACCTTGGGGCAGTCACAAGGCAAAGGGGAGTAATAGGAAGGGGCCAGGGACAGATGTACCCTCATAGGCATACCCAATTAATTTAATGCCTGGTTCAATAAATTTGGATCTGTCCGTGGATGGAGCTGTTAGTTAAGACAGGATTCTCATCATTTAATCATATTAAAAAATTAATGTCCTCATAGACACATCTAAAATTATGCTCTTCAAACCCCCTAGGCATCTGTAAAGCCAATCAAGTTTTTTTTTTAAAGAATAAAAATTAATGAAAAAGGACTATGGAAGAAGTTCAACTGTTGAAGCTTACTATGTCATAGGAAGTCCAAGTTGCATACAAGCCCATGGTTAAGTAGTCTCATCCATAGACCCAGCTGAAATCAGGCTCATTCTTTCCAGTTCAGGGAACAGACATGGTAGTAAAGAAATCTTTGCCTACCAGATGATTCTGGTGCTAGATAATCAAATGACTCCAACATTTGCATTGTCCCAACTGAACCCTGCCTGACCTTCAAGATTCCACCCATATTATCACCAACGAGAGTCGCCAGACTGTGGGCTTACACTAAGCAGCTGCAACAAATCCACATTCAAAACATGGTGATTTTGAAATATATTTCCAGGATAATGAAGCCCAGCAAAAACATCCAGAAATTTCCAAGTCTTTGAAGATGGTAGCAGCTGTAAAGTACGCTCAGGCCGAGATGTAGCAGTCTCCTTGGCTCTATCTATATGAGAAGCCTGACATTAAGGGACATGAGGACAAGAAGAAACACCTCCTTATTTGTGTGTCCTCAGATTGAAGGCTCTGTGGTGCTATCCATTCCTCAGTGGCTAAGCAGATGAAGAATGAGGCGCCTACTCTCACAGCAGCTGGAAAAGAAGTTACGACTTTTGGAATTAGTGAAAAAGTTAAGAGCGTACTTTATAGGACTCACTCAGACCAGTTTCTGGTGTCATTCAAAGGCATGAAGTGAAAGTCCCCTACTTTTGGAGATGTGTCAATCATTGCTATTGAATTGTTAAATTCTGGATATGAATTTGATGAAGGATCTATCAGTTTTAAACAGTTAAAGCATGTTATCTCCTGTAAGACAGAAGAGAGGCACATCTCTTTCAATACCATTGCAACCGCTGATAGCATGAGCATTATGACGAGGTTGATGTTGATGTGCTCAGAACTACCAGGAGTACGATCTGGCCAACATCATCTACTACTTCCTGAAAGAGTCCACCACCAGTGAGCAGAGCGCCAGGATGACGGCCATGGACAACGCCAGCAAGAACGCTTCTGCTATTATTGACAGATAGACGTTGGTGTTTAAATGCACAAATGAACCCATACAGAGCAGGTGCTGCACTTACACAGCCTTGGAGCTGGCCATTGTTGCACCCTCACTTGGCTGCACATCACTGCTTCACTTTGAAAGACTCAAGACAATGCTTTGCTGAAGGTGCTGAAGGTTGTGGCTGCTGAGATTTGGTGAAGACTGAGGCTCAGGCTGGGCTGAGACCAGGTGAAGCCTTGTTTGGAGTCATAAAAGCTGCTGCACCTAGGCTGTCTGCAGAGGCCAGGACCTGCCCTGTGGAGGTTTGGCAAGCTCAGATGGATGGAAGAGACCACAGCCCCAAGTGAGGGTGCAACAATGGCCAGCTCCAAGGCTGTGTAAGTGCAGCACCTGCTCCGTATGGGTTCAGCGAGCTCAGAGGAACTGAAGAGACCGAGGCTCCAAGCCAGGGTGCAGTAACTGCAAAGGTGATACTAGAGCCGAGTACCCACTGCAGCTGCGGCTGATTGCTGTGTTCCTATTGGTGGATTGCAACTGTTCCTGTGTGTGCTGATTTGGTTGGACAGCTGACTAATTAATTCCCCCCAAGAACTTGTAGCTGAGGACGTCTTCATCTTGGTATCCTTTCTCTTGTGCCTTGGGTTGGTGGTTAGAAGGTGTTTAGAGCTATTAATAAGTAGTTTAAAGGTATACTAACACCAGGGTCTTCTGGGGTTATGTGTCCTGGAAAAGTTTGGAAGTGTAGAGAAGGTCCAGTCACTCAGTGTTTA
Source organism: Lophiomys imhausi (assembly GCA_907164525.1). Taxonomy (NCBI): domain Eukaryota; kingdom Metazoa; phylum Chordata; class Mammalia; order Rodentia; family Muridae; genus Lophiomys; species Lophiomys imhausi. Next base: position 8,759 of record CAJQZJ010000273.1, on the reverse strand, counting down.
TAGGTTATATTTCCTGGAAAACTTTGGATTCCAACTTTGGATCAAATGAATATAATGTTTAACACTAAAAAAAAAAAAAATTAGCATGATAAAACAAGATTAGGTTTAAGGAGCTTCAACTTAGATGTTTCTTTTTTTATTTCAGTAATAATTCAGAGATATTAGATGACTGTGTTTTTAGCTAATTATGTCTGGGAGGAGAATGGCATTCTGTTCATAAGAATACTTGAAGTACATTACTTGTCTCTTTTATTCATTTCCTATTCAGAAATTATACAACACTCCTCTTCACCTTTGTAAATATATAATCAAAATTATTTACTTATGAGAAACATTTTTGAATCATTATTCTCTAGTTTAAAGTAGATAAAATGTTTATAATTTCCCAGAATCTCTTAGAAATATCTATTTATCTTATCCTTTGTTTTACAATTATAATCATACAGCAGCATCATAAATTATCAAATAGACTCCATCCAGTGAAGCAGGTAGGCTAGCTGCAGACATTCACCTCTCCTTCCTCTCCTCCAAATACAACCCTACAATCTTTTCCTTTGCTCTGTAGTAGACCACCTCCTGTGGCCTCCCTACCCACTCTTCATTGGATCACACAGATCTTCCACTCCAACCTTCCTCCCCTCTCAGCCCCCACTCCAGCAGCCATTCTCCAGGAAGTTACCAGCCATGCCTGACAGAGAAGCAAGTAAGCCAATGAAACAGGTAGACTAGCTTCAGCTCTTCACTATCCCATATCCTTTCGTACACGACCAGTCTCACATCCAGTTCTGTAGCAGAATACCTGTTACGATCTCTCCTCACTCTCTGCCCCAAGTCCCGGAGGACTAAGCACCTAGTGGAATACCCTGTTTTCTTCCCTCCTCTGGATTCCCTCAAACCTCCCTTCCTAGGCCATCCCTATTACAAATTCTTAGAAACATATCCCAATACCAAGAACCACCAGGGTCCACACTTATGAGGGTCCCAAAGAATTTCCTATCAGGTAATGAATAGCTACCACACTGTCTTAAGAACCAGGGAGGGCAATAGACACCAAGGAACAAAACACCCAGCCAACAAAGACAATACCACACATCAATATTTAGAATTACAACCTTCCGAAACTCAGATGTTAGCATGTCAGAATGCAAACACCATCAACAATAGCCAGGAACTATTGACTCGACTAGAACCCAGGAATCTACAGTAGGCCCTGAGTATTGTAACCCAGTGGAAGTACCAGAAAAAGACCTTAATAAAGCCTTTATGAAAATTATAGAGATTCTTAAAGAAGAATTCTATGGAAACACATGCTAACAGTAGAATGAAATAAATAAAACAATTCAAAACCTAAAAGTAGAAATAGGATCAATAATGAAAACCCAAACTGAAGGAAATCTGGAAATGAAAAATTTAAGAATTTGAACAGGAGCCTCCAAGGCAAGCGTCACCAACAGAATTGAAGAGATGGAAGAGAGAACCAAGACATTTGAAGACTTGGTAGAGGAAATGGGTACACCTTTGTCAAAGAAAATACTAAATCTAAAAGTCTTCCTAGCACAAAACATCCAGGAAATATGAGACTTTAAGGAAAGGCTTAATCTATGAATAGTAGGAATAAAGGAAGGAGAAGAAATCCAGGTCAAAGGCACAGAAAGTATTTTCAATAAAATCATAGAAAAAAAATACTCACCTAAAAAAGGAGATGCCTATCAAGGTATAAGAAGCATGAAGAACACCAAATAGACTGGAATAGAAAAGTAAGTTACAAAAGCACATAATAATCAAAATACTAAATGTAAAGAACAAAGAAATAATATTAAAAGTTGCAGGGGAAAAAGTAACATATGAAGTAGCATACGAAGTCAGACCTATTAGAGTAACATCTGGCTTCTCAATGGAGACTCCAAAAACCAGAAGTGCCTGGGTAAATGTTCTACAAATCCTAAGAGACCACAGATGCCAGTTCAGACTACTATATCCAGCAAAACTTTAATCACAATACATGGAGAAAATATGACATTCTATAATAAAACCAAATTTAAACAATTTTTATCTACAAACCTAGCCATACAAAAGGCACTAGAGGGAAAAAAAATCAACCCTAAAATGCTTAATTACAACCAAGGAAACACAGGGAATAATCTCAGAGCAGCAAATCAAAAGAGGGAAACATCATTTCTCTCTGTCTCATCACAAAAATAACAAGAATTGTAGGGAGTTAGAATAATTAAATTAGATTTAGAAAATATATAGGATTTTTGATACAGTCTCTTAATTCGGGGCATGAAGATCAACTTGGTGGTGAACGATTTAGCTTAACAGCTTGTGGAAAAACAAGGATGAAGTCAGGAAAAACAGGAAACAAACAGGAGACTTAATGGACTGAAAAAAACAAGGTTGAAGTCAGGAAAAACAGGAAAGACTTAATGGACTTAAAAAACAAAGTATCTGGCCTGCCATTGTTTTCAGCTGCTAAGTGGGCAGAGCTCAAATTAAGCTAAAACAGAGTTCCTCCTATTTAAGGACAGTGCATGGAGCCCCATAAAAAAGAAGAGGTCTTTTGATCTTAGCCATTCTGACAGGTGTGAGATGGAATCTCAGAGTCGTCTGGAGTTGCATTTCTCTGATGATTAAGGATGTTGAGCATTTCTTCAAGTGTCTCTCAGCCATTAGGGATTCCTCCTTTGTGAATTCTCTATTTAGCTCTGCCCCCCATTTTTTGATTGGATTATTTGGTTTCTTGGCATTTAATTTCTTGAGTTCTTTGTAGATTTTGGATATTAGCCCTCTGACAGATGTGGGGTTGGTGAAGCTTTTCTCCCAGTCTGTAGGCTGCCGTTTTGTTCGAATGACAGTGTCTTTTGCCTTACAGAAGCTTTTCAGTTTCATGAGGTCCCATTTATTGATTGTTGATCTCAAGTCCTGAGCTGTTGGTGTTCTGTTCAGGAAGTTGTCGCCTGTGCCAATTAGTTCGAGGGTTTCTCCCACTTTTTCTTCTAGTAGATTTAGTGTGACCGGCCTTATGTTAAGGTCTTTGATCCACTTGGACTTAAGTTTTGTACAAGGTGATAAGTATGGGTCTAACTTCATTCTTTTACAAATGGACATCCAGTTGGACCAGCACCATTTGTTAAAGATGCTGTCCTTCTTCCATTGTGCTGTTTTGGCTTCTTTGTCAAAAATTAGGTGGCCATAAGTGTGTGGGTCTATTTCTGGATCTTCAATTCGATTCCATTGATCTACTGGTCTGTTTCTATACCAATACCACACTGTTTTTATAACTATTGCTCTGTAGTACAGCTTGAAATCTGGGATGGTGATACTCCCAGATGTTTTTTTTTATTATTATACAGGATTGATTTAGCTATTCTGGGCTTTATGTTGTTCCATATGAAATTGAGAATAGCTCTTTCCAAGTCTATAAAAATTGTGTTGGTATTTTGATAGGAATTGCATTGAATCTATATATTGCTTTTGGTAGGATGGCCATTTTTATTATGTTGATCCTACCTATTCATGAGCATGGGAGATCTTTCCATCTTCTAAAGGCCTCTTTCATTTCTTTCTTCAAGGGCTTGAAGTTCTTGTTGTACAGGTCCTTTACTTGCTTGGTTAGAGTTACCCCCAGGTATTTTATGTTGTTTGTGGCTATTGTGAAGGGACAGCACATGCTGGTGAGGGTGTGGAGAAAGGGGTAGCCTAGTCCATTGCTGGTGGGAATGCAGGCTTGTGCAACCACTATGGATGTCAGTCTGGCGATATCTTAGAAAACTTGGAATAGCTCTGCCTCAGGACCCAGCCATACCACTTCTGGGTATACACCCAAATGCCTCTTCACAGAATCATAAGGAAGTTTCCTCATCTATGTTTATAGCAGCCTTATTTGTAATAGCTAGAAACTGGAAACAACCCAGATGTCCCTCAACCAAAGAATGGGTTAAAAAACTGTGGTACATCTACAAAATGGAATATTATTCAGCCATCAGGAGCAATGAAATTATGCAATTTGCAGCTAAATGGATGGAACTAGAAAAGCTCATCCTGAGTGAGCTAACTCAGACTCAGAAGGACACATATGGCATCTATTCACTTATAGTAGGATTTTAGCTATATAGTAGAAGGTATCGATACTACAACTAACACACCAAAGGGAACTTGGACATAGACTTCTTATTTTTAATTTTTATTTATTTTTTATATATTAGTTATATTTTTTTCTATTTTTTAGTCTTTTTTATCTATTGTCTGCTTATTGGTTTGTTTGTTTAGTAGTTCTCTCTCCCGGGCAACAAGACACTTTTCACTGATGGTACTGCTTCGTAGATCCCCAATGAATGAGGAGGCTCTTGGCCCTCATACGACCTCTCAACTGAGATGAGGGACTGTTATATAAGGACACCACACCCCAGAGAAATGGGATGGAGGGGTTAGGAGGTAAAGAAAAAAAATGAAATGTGATGTTTCGGCCTTTTACTACTAATTGTCATAAACTGTTTAGGATAATTAAGAAATGCAAACTAATGGTTATGCAAGCCGGTCGTTCTGTTAGGTACTATGACAGCATATTATAGTTACTTTCTAAGCTAATCAGAAATAAACCTGCTACGAGACAAGCAACATCTGCTTACCCTAATATAAGAGATAGATAGGGCCTCTTCAAAAACCTCAAGAGATCTGCAGAATATGGCATTCAAAGATGTTTTCGTAACTTTAGATTTTTTTATATCAAGACATATCAACTCCTGACAGCACCCCCTATTCTCCTCCAAATAGAAGATGAGCATCAAAGAATCTCCAGTGGGAGATGATTGAATTAGTCGCAAGCCTATCTCTTGGTAGGAAAAGCCCCTTGCTCCAACTGTAGACAGAATGCTGTCCAAAAAGGACAAAACCTGGAAGCAGGTAAGTCGACAGCCTAGCTCTGCCAAGACAGGGTAGGTAAGTCCTTCATAAACCCTGCTCTACAATCAATGTCTGTCAGAGAAACGGGGCCAAATGACTGAAGATCGATGCTGTAATGTATGGAGAGAAAATGGGAACTGTCCAGGCAGCCACTGGTATGTCATTTCTTAGTTTTGGAAGCTGCAGGCCCTGTACTTCCTATAAAATCAGATATATTTATCCCTCTCAGGTCTCTGAGGTGGTTGAAGAACAGATAGCTAGAGTCTCATAATTAAATTTTGAGTTGGTTAGGAGTCAAGAGAGTGTTATAGATCTAAGAAGATACTTTTAAAATTGTGTTGCAAGTTAGTATGAATGTTGAGTCAGATATAGAACTTTAAACTCATAGAGATGGTTAGATAGTAGAATGTTAAAGTCAGGTACCAAATACATATTGACTGGTCATTGGGAATGTACGTTAAGCCAAATAACCCTCATAACTGTGGCCTAATTACCTCTGTTGTACTGTATTGTATTTATTATTATAAGAGAAAGAGCCATTTGTTGGACTGAAAGGGGAAAATGTAGGGGGAAATAAGATATACCTTAAACTTAAAAGAAAAAAAAAAGGGAAGAGGATGGGGGGTTGAGGGTGGGAGGGTGGGACTGGAGGGGGGAATAGGGAGGGGACTGCGATTGAGATGTAACTTGAAGAAATAAAAAATAAAGAAAAAAAAAAAAAAAAAAGAAGAGGTCCCTGATGAGAGCTCCAAGAGTCCTGCTGAAAAAAGTGCTGGCCATCATTTGGTGGCTAGATCACCCTGAGGGAGAAAGAAGCGGGTGAACAAAGAAAGCCTGAACAAGACACCAAAGGCCAAGGACTAAACCCAGTGGCTCAGCTTTTGCCTAGAGGGGTTTGATCTGTACAAACAGCGGCCTAAAGGAAACTGCCTGGCTTTAAGGACTCTGAGGTAGAGTGACAGAATTGCTGATGCGAAGGGGCTGGGGTCTCCCAAAAAGAAGAAAACATCCAGCCTTATTTAAGGTGAGACTGCCATAACCAACTTACCCTGACGAATCTACATCTGAGAGATCCAGAAAAATGACTGCTAAGTGTGTTAAAAAATCTACAACAAAGACTGTGTTCCTGACGACTGAGGACCTGCCCCAGAGACTGTATCCTTCTAAAAGGTTAGGAAAATAATTGTCAATAGGATTAGTGGTTAGGTTAAAGGGATTGTAGGAATTTGTAAGATTAATAGTTAAGAAATTGTTGGTATTTGTTATAAGTAAATATAGTAATAAATAAATAAGTGTTAAATAATAATTAAAAAGTTCGGTTACAAAGAATCGACAAACATTGCTCACTGATACCTCTCAACATCAGTAGTCTCAATTCCACAATAAAATTACACAGACTAATAGAATGGAAGCAAACCCAGGATCCATCCTTTTGCTGCATCCATGAAACACATCTCACAATCAAGGATAGACATAATTTCAGGGTAAAAGAATAAGAAAAGCTATTCCAAGCAAATGGACCTAAGAAGCAAGCTGGCATAGCCATTTTAATGTCTAACAAAATAGACTTCAAACCAAAACTAATCAGAAGGGATAGGGAAGGACACTACATACTCATCAAAAGGGAAATCTACTAAGATGACATAGCAATTCTTAACATATATGCTCCAAACACAAGGGTACCCAAGTTCATAAAGTAAACAATACTACAGCTTAAACCATGTATTGACCCCCACACAAAGAGAGTGTGAGACTTTCACACTAACCCCCTGCTCTTACTCATGAACAGGTCATCAAGACAAAAACTAAACAGAGAAACATGGGAACTAACTGATGTTATAAAACAAATGGTTCTATCAGATGTTTACAGAATGTTTCACCAAAACGCACAAAAAATATACCTTTTTATCAGGACCTCATGAAACTTTCTCCAGAACTGGCCTCATAAATGAACATAAAGCAAATCTAACGGATATAAGAAAATTGAAATAACCCCCTGCATCCTATGTAACCACCACAGATTAAAGCTGGATCTCAACAACAGTAGAAACAACAGAAAGCTTAGAAACTAATGGAAACTGAACAACTCACTATTGAATAAAAAATGGGTCAAGACATAAATTAAGAAAGAAATTAAGGACTTTCTAGAATTGAATGAAAATGAATACATAACATACCCAAACTTATGGGACACAATGAAGGCTGTTCTAAGAGGCAAGTTCACAGCACAAAGTGCCTATATTTTTAAAAAATGGAGTTATCTCTTACTAATAACTTAATAGCATACATGAAAACTCTAGAACAAAATGAATAAACAACACCCAAAGCAACTAGATAGCAAGACATAATCAAACTCAGGGCTGAAATCAATAAAATAGAAACAAACAAACAAACAAATACACAGAATCAGTTAAAGAGTTTGTTCTTTGAGAGAATCAATAAGATAGACAAATTTTTATCTTTCTCTTTCTCTTTACATAAAAATCTTTAACTAAAAGCCAGAGTGAGAACATCCAAATTAACAAAATTAGACATGAGCAGAGGAAACATAACAATAGACACCAAGGAAATTCTGAGAGTCATAAGGACATACATTAAAAATCTATATTCTACCAAATTGGAAAAATATTTTTTAAAAGGACAATTTTCTTTTTTTTCCTATTTTTGATGTTTATTTATTACTTCAGGTTACATCTCCACTATAGTACCCTCTTTCCTCCCCTTCCAGTCCCACCCTTCTACCCTCTATCCCCTATCCCTTCCATCCCAGTGCTCCAGAGTGGAGTGTCCCTACATATCAGTCCCCCGCTCCAGTTCAGCAGTCATATGAGGGCCAATATCCTCCTCATACACTGGGGGCCTAGAAGGCAGCACCACTAGGGCAAAGTGTCTCATTGACTGGAAACAAAGTCTATGTTCCTGTTCCCTTTGGTGCATTGGCTATAGTATAGTCATCCTGAAGTATATGTCTAAAATCCAATTATAAGTGAATAGATGCCATGTGCATCCTTCTGAGTCTGGGTTAGCTCACTCAGGATGAGCTTCTCTAGTTCCATCCATTCGGCTGCAAATTGCATGATTTCATTTTTTCTGATGGCTGAGTAGTATTCCATTGTGTAAATGTACCACAGTTTTGTTTTTGTTTTTGTTTTTTAATCCATTCCTCAGTTGAGGGATATCTGGGTTGTTTCCACTTTCTAGCTATTACAAATAATGCTGTTATGAACATAGATGAGGAAACTTCCTTGTGGTTTGGTGATGAATCATTTGGATGTATACCCAGAAGTGGTATGGCTGGGTCTTGAGGTAGAGCTATTCCAAGTTTTCTAAGATATCACCAGACTTATTTACATAGAGGTTGTATAAGCTTGCACTCCCACCAATAATGGAGGAGTGTTCTCCTTCCTCCACAACCTCACCAGCATGTGCTGTCATTTGAGCTTTTGATCTTAGCTATTCTGACAGGTGTGAGATGGAATCTCAGAGTCATCTTGAGTTGGATTTCTCTGATGATTAAGGATGCTGAACATTTCTTCAAGTGTCTCTCAGCCATTAGGGATTCCTCCTTTGTGAATTCTCTGTTTATCTCTGTTCCCCATTTTTTGATTGGATTATTTGGTTTCTTGGCATTTAATTAACACTTTCAGCAAGGTGACTGGATAAAAAATTAATTCAAAAAAATCAGAAGCCCTTCTTTATACCAAAAAATAAATGGGCTGAGAAAGAAATTAGGGAAACAACACCCTTCACAATAGCCACAAACAATATAAAATACCTAGGGGTAATTAACCAAGCATGGGAAGGACCTGTATGACAAGAACTTCAAGCCCTTGAAGAAAGAAATTGAAGAGGACATC
>CAJQZJ010000271.1:3552628-3572973 GCA_907164525.1 Lophiomys imhausi | reverse complement strand
ATTGAGTCCTTGATTTCTTGGATGTTGTGGGTGAGAGATTTTTTAGCCTTCTCATTTTCTTTGGATGATGTACTGATTTCTTCCACTGAATCTTCCATGCCTGAGATCCTGTCTTCCATCTCTTGCATCCTATTGTTGATACTCACATCCGTAGTTCCTGTTCTCTTCCCTTGGTTCTCCACTTCCTCTTTTAACTCTGACTGTGTTTTCTTTATTGTTTCTATTTCTAGTTTCATGTCTTGTGCGGTTTTGTTTGTTTTGTACATTTCCTTCTCCAGCTTGCTTGTTTTTGTATGAAAATCTTTCATAGCTTTGTCCTTTTCCTGTTCAAGCTCTGTCACCTTGGCTAGAAGCTCTTTAATGGTGTTGTTCCTTGTTTTGACTTGTAGAATTGTGGCTTCTTTGAATTCCTTCATAGATTTAAGTTCTTGTTGCAGGGACTCTATCACTTTCCATAATGCAGAATTGTCAACGTTTTCATGTGTTTCTGTTGGTGTGAGGTCATCCGAATTGGATGAGCTAGGATAATTCTGCTTTGTTGGAGTCATATTTCCTTGGTTTCTATTTTTTTTTTTGACCTTTATCCATTGGGTGCGTTTAGCTGTCTGTTCTTGTCGTTTTCTGTGCTTGGATCCACATTGGATGCTTTGGTGCAGGGGACGAGTTACTTGGCTATCTGTCGTTGCTTACAGGGGGATTTCAGGGTCACTGTGGTTTTAATCACCTGAGGCACTGTGAGCTGGAGCAGCCTATTCCCAGGTTGTGAGTAATGGACCAGAATTGTTTCACTGCTCCCAATTCAGACTTCTCTATGTTGCACTCTGAGTTATCAGCCTGTAATGGTTCTGATGGTATGGACCTGTTTGCTGAGGCACAGATTCTGTGGGCTTTGTTTGTCCTCACGGAGGCTGATAGGGTCTGGCTCCACACCTAATATGTCTGGATTTTCCAGAATACAGCTATGGTCCCGATTTCTGGTTTCTCACTAGGCTTCTCACCACAGGTCTGGCCTCTGTGTCTGATTCCCTGCCTGTCTGCGCAGCCGCCGGTCTCCCCCCCTGGCTGCTCGGCCGTGGGTGCACAGAGCCCCAGATCCCCTGGCCGCCTGAGTGGACCTCTCGCCCCAGCAACTCAGCTGTGGGTGCGCGGATCCCTGGCCCAGCCCACGCCTGACTCTCTCCCCAGTTGTCCTGCCGTGGGTTCGCGGGGATTTGGCCCTGCTAGCCGGGCTCCCTCCCCAGCTGTGCTGCCGTAAGTGCGCGGGATTCGGCCCCTCCTGCCCGCCTTTGTGTTCCCGGTTTCCCGCGCTCTGTCGGAACCTCCTGCCCTCCGCTTCACAAGTGGCTGCGGACCACCCGCTGAGCCCCCTGTTTGTTCCTTGCTAAGACTTCCACTATCTCGCAAAATTTTTTAAGTGGGTATAAGTTCTACCTGAGGTGTGGGGAGTCCAATAGGCTAGTGAACTATCACTAAATGGCCTCTGATTCTGCCTGCTGTGGGTTGGGGACGATCTTACCAGGCGCCTCTCCAAATGTGAGTTCCCGAATCCCGGGTTTAGTGGCTTCCGTGTCTGCGAGAGATGGGGAGAGAGCCTTACCCTGGGACTTTTAACAGTTCCTTGGGAGCTGTGAGTGATCCCGGGAGGGTCTAGCCCCTCCAGTTTTTGCACAGTGCCCAATAACTCTGTGTTTTTTATGGCTCTTTTTTCCCCGCGTTCAAAATGCGTCAGTGTAGGTCGCCGCCATCTTCCTTCCTTACAAATAATCTTTATCAATATTATATTTACTGTTTTCTAAGCACTTAAAATTTTAGTAGCCAATACTAAATTTATGTGTCTAAAATATGGAATTATATGTATATTATTTTAAAGCGTGGATACCATAACATTATTTTTTGTGCATAATAGACTTTACAAGTAAGGTGAGTAAGAAAGCAACATAGGAAGAAAAGCAGGAGCTAGAAGCTGGTCTCAGTTGCCACAGCAGAACCAGACAGGACATTCTGCTTGCTTTCCAAGCATCTGAGTTAAGAAGCACTGTGATTTCCATCTCAAATATATATGAAAATGGAGAATATAGTTTAATATATAACTATGCCTTGTCACTAAACTAGAGGTAAATACATTTCTGTTGTCTGGAACTTATTCCTTCTTAATAGTTTATTATGAATTGTTTTTGTAAAATGAAAAAAAAACAAAATGAAAAGGTTTACATATGCTAAATACATAAAAAGTATAAGAACTATAAAATATATATAAATAAAGTATAAGTACCTTACCCAAAATCATCTATATCAAGTTTAAATGGGTGGACTTAAATTTCAACAGTCATGTGCACTAATTAGAGATACCAGTCAACACATTTATAATGAAATTCCTATACATAAAGGTCAGGGAACAGAGAAAAGGGAGAAGAAATATTTTAAAAGCCAAAGGATCCTCACATCCATCTCCTAGGAGATAAGATAGTGTCTTTGACATATAAAAGGAAGTTATACTCAAAGATCTTAATAATGCATTACCTAATCAAGATATACACAATAATGACAGCAGTTGACATCCCGACATGGATGGAAAAAAATCTCTCAAGGTCTGACCTCTAATTGAAGATCTACAGGCAATCATTGCCTACTAAGAGAGGGAGAATCATTTTAATCCTAGAATGAGACTTTGATAGGTATACCTAAGCGTATGAGCATCATTGAATGAACTCAGTGTGTGTGTGTGTGTAACAATAATAGTCAAAGAAGAAGTAATTAAGGTTGAAAACAGTGGGAGTATAGGAAAAAATTGGGAGAGAGAATGTGGAGATGAAATAATGTATATACAATATTCATATATGAAATTTTCCTAAAAGTAACATACATGTTAAAATATCCAGAGCTTCATAATAGCAAATAATGGTACATATAACTACATATATGATGCCTTTTATGTAGCTGTAAAAAAGGAATAAAATCATTGCATTCATGGGAATTGGATATAACTATAGACTTTTGCATTCAGCAAGATGAGTCAGACTTAGATAAATATCACGTTTTCTGTCATACATGGAATCTAGATTTAAATTTGTATATTTGTGTCACAGAAATAGAAAGGGGACTGTGAGAAGGCAGGGGGAGTCTAAAGATTAGGGGTGGTGGAACTGGAGGACAATGAACGATTACCCACAGAAACATGGCTAACTGTCTGGAAAAGATAAGGGACTAGAAACACAGGACGGGTAGAGGATAGGGGAGAACAGGGAGGGCAGATGAATGAGAAAGTATAACTATGAAAATGTTACAGTGACAGTAATTTATTTCTATGCTTTCCAAAAGAATAACTGAAAGGGGAGCAAGCAATAGAATAGAGATTAAGAATAAGAGTAGGATTAAGGGAGTCATAATCTTATCTGAAAATAACAATATTTGGTTGCACTGGCTAGTCTGTCATCTTAACAAAAACTAGAGTCACCTGAAGTCAGGAACCTCAGCTGACATATTTCCTCCATTATATTAGTATATGGGCATTTCTATAGGACTTAAAAATATTATAAGGATTGTTGTGAGAGGACCTGGCCCACTTTGGGTGAGGTGACCTCTGGCAGGATGGTTCTGGGTTGTATAAAAAAGCATGCCAGTATGCAGAAGAGCCATGGTCTCTCCTTTAGTTCTTGTCATCAGGTTGCTGCCTTTGGATCTCTCAATGGTGGATGTTGACCCAGGAGTATAAGATGAAATGTCTTTAAGGATGTTAAGGACATGGAAGTTAAAGCCTTTACCTCCAGCAGCAGCTTCCCAGAGTGAACCAACACTCATTATGATTTTACCTTAGATGCTTGACTGGAAATTCTCATGAACTTAACATATTTCACCGGTCAGTAGTTATTTCTACAAATAGGAAATACAATATGGATATTTATAATACATTGAATAATGGAGTAAAATGTGTAAATTATACATTTTCAAAAGTATTTCCTGACACTAATATGGTTGTGTAGTGTTAAGCATCCTAAATGTTAATTAATTGGTCCTGCTTGCTGTCTGTTACTTACATTGATGCTGATTGGTTAAATAAAATGCTGAGGCCTGAGATTGGGCAAACACAGAGAATGGTGGGATTTCCTGAGATTAGAACAGGAGAACAGGAACCCTGAATTTTACACAGAGGAATAATTTATTCCAGCGAGGAGCAGGCTAGTGTGGAGAATGGCAGTCCAAGGGGGATATATATATATATATATGGGGTAAAATTTGGGTAATAGAATTAAAAGTTAGCCTAGGTGGGCCAAGATTGCTTGATTCAGGCCACGGCTTGTTAAAATCCATGTGGTGTCTCTGTTTACTCATTTATAATGGCGTGATAAGGATTAGCAGTTGCCAATCAATTAATCATAATCTAAATACTGGTTAAATCATTTAATTAGCCATTTTATTTCTGCGCTAATATTATTTTATACAACATGTAGCAAATCCATGTTTGTAAAAACATCAATTTATACCTACTTGTTGGGCGTGGCTCTTGAGTGTTTGGCATGGAGCTGGTGAGATAAGAGTATGTTCAAAACCCCAGAAATCTTGAAACTGCGGCTTCATGCCCCATCCTGAGAATGGAAGGCATGGAACAAGCTCTCTCCCTGCTTCTGCTTGCCTCAGGAGTATTTGGACACAGTCTCCAAGTGGCCACCTTCAATTGCAACATGTATCTTTAGAAGGCCACAGGTGAGCTCAGTCATGTAGCTAGTGCCAGGGACCTTTGCCCATGTAGGTATATCATTGTCATCATCTCAATCTCAATAGACGGAATCAACCCCCAAATCCCTCCCCACTGTATAGCTGTCTCAGAGCTGTAGTGATCTTGCCTGAAGAAACTACCACCATCAGAGGAAACCTTCCCTATCAACGGCTGCACTGCCTTGAACCCACCATGCTTTCTCTTGAAGGTGCATTGGCTTCCAACCTGAACTAATCCAAAGGGAATGTAACAGTTCCTCTGAGATAACACCCTCCCTCACCTCCCAGCAGCTAGCGTGACCGTGATCTGGCTTTTCCTGGTGGTGCTTGCACATCTGGGGAGAAGCACATCCAGGGAGGGAATAGGTGCGTCCCCAGCTGCACTCATGTCTTCCTCTCCAGGTCCAGCCTGTAGATCAGCTGTAGGGCTGCACGCTTTCTCTTTATCCCAGCCTTGTTTGTACCCAGAGGGATGTTAGAGAGAAAAGCAGCTGTCTGATTCCGACACATGGACAGGAAACTTTACCCCCAGCCCATGCTATACCTACTTTGATTTTTATGGAAATATGAATGAACTACGGAGATAATAACTTAATGAATCAACCATGATTCATATTTTCTTTCTTCCCTTTTCAATATAATCTGGGATGTTTGTTTTGAGAGTCTCTCACTGTGCAGGCTGGGCTACAGTGGAATTTGTGATTCTTTTGTCTCAGCCCTTCATTTACTATGATTGCAGGCTGGGTCTTCTCTTCAATCAGCAATTCACTTGAATTAGAGGCATTGCCCACTGTGCCCTGCTTCAACAGAGTTTTAAAAATTATTTCAGAAATATTTAAAAGTAAACCTGACTTACCATCACTTCCAGTGTAAGCATGCCAATATTCAGTATTAAGTTACAAGACAAAATAATTTCTTTCACTTTATAATCATTTTACCAGTACCACACATAAAATTATAGATAAAATATTTGTTAATGTGTAATAAGCAACTAATTTTTATATATTTTAGCATTCATAAAACCTGTTTTTTCAACCTTCCTTTCTTAACTTTGAGACTACAATATGCTTTTAACTACTATATGTTACCACTAGACCATTTGTGGATTATTTTAGTAGGAATACAAATTTACTAAGTTTAAGATGGGTATTTCTATATCATTTTAAAATTATTATTTAAAAATCTCCCTCCACCTACTGAGTGCTGGATTTTGAGCACATACAGCTATACCTGGTTACTACAAATTTATTTAGTTTTTCAAGTGATACCCTCAATTTTAAGCCGTGACTGAATATTCAGGCGCTGTCCCTCTTTGTGCTATTTTTGAGTCTTGACTTTGTCTTTAGTTTTTATTGCTTTACTATGGCTAGTGTTGTGGAACTTTTTCTCATGTTTTGCTGGGTTGGGTCTATTTATTTTCTTGGATTTGTATTTCAACAGTTATTCTTTTTTTCTAAGATATTTTACATTCCTTTGCATCTTTTTTATTGTAAGTGCTCTAATTTTGTATATATTAGGCAATTCATGATGCTCTATTCATTATTTTACTATGTTTTTCTCTGTTGTGTTTCATGGAGTCATATTTACATCTTCTGTCTCTCTGTGGGGGTTTAGAAAAGAATGGCTCCCATCGGTTCATGTATTTGAGTGCTTAGTCACCAGGGAAAGACACTACTTAGAAGGATTAAGAAATGTGGCCTGGGCTGGAGAGATGGCTCAGGGGTTAAGAACACTGGCTGTTCTTCCAAAGGTCCTGAGTTCAATTCCCAGCAACCACATGGTGGCTCACAACCATCTACATTGAGATCTGGTGCCCTCTTCTGGAGTGAATGTGTACATGCTGGCAGAACACTGTATACACAATAAATAAATAATCTTTAAAAAAAAAAAGAAATGTGGCCTTGTTGGGGTAGGTGTCGCCTTTTGGAGGAAGTATGTCACTGAGGGTGGGCTTTGAGGTTTCAAAAGCCCAAGGCAGGCTCAGTGACTCTTTCTCTTCCTGCTGCCTGTAGTTCCATATGTAGAACTTTCAACTTCTCTAGCACCATGTCTATTATGAACCACCATATTCCCTGCCATGATGACAATGGACCAAACCTTTGAAACTGTGAGCAAACCCCAATTAAATACTTTACTTCATAAGAGTTGTCTGTGGTCATGGTGTCTCTTTCTAGTAATAGAACACTGACTAAGGCACTCACTAAGTCACTATCTCTTTTCTTTGACTTTATTTTTACATTTTTTATTTTTAAAATTTAATATAATGGTATTCATTTTCCCTTTTCCTTTTCTCTCTCAAGAGGCTCCTAATTGTCTTCCATCTAACTTCTATGTCACTGCCCCATTCAGTCTTAAAACTCACAGCCTCTTATTCTTGGATTCTTCTCTCTCCTATACACACATACATATGCCCCCCAAACACACACATGTAAAAGTATACAAAAACATATGAATTCAACCTGATGAATTCATATGTTTTTGTCTTTTGTTTGTTTGTTTTTTTTGTGTGTGTACATTGTTTCAGGGCTGATCATTTTGTATCAGTTAACCACTTAGGGAGCACACCCAGGGAAGAAACTAACTCTCCCTCCTCACACAAGTCATTAGTTGCTCATAGTTCTTTTTCTAGGGTTGAGACTCTAAAATCCTCCCCACTACACATTTATATGTCTATTTTTTTGGGGGGGGTATAAATTCTTCTTTTTTCTTTTCATTTTTCCCCTCTAGAGCTTTCAGGTATGCTGTTAAGTTACTAGTATGCTATCTCCTCAAGTTTTCTGTGTAGGTACTTAGTGCTATAAACCTGCTTCTTGGAACTGCCTTCACTGTGTCCTCCTATAAGCTTAGGTATGAGGTGTATTAATTATCATTAAATTCTAGAAAGTATTTTTTTTTTTCGTTTAATTTCTGACTGACCCATTTTTTCATTTAGTAGAGAATTATTCAGTTTCCATGAATTTTTAAGCTTTCTATTGTTTCTGTTGCTGTTGACATCCACCTTTAATTTGTGTTGGAGAGGATAGGAGTCTGTTGTGATTTGCTTTTTGCCCAAGTATGTGTTCAATTTTGGAAAACGTTCTATGAGGTGCTAAGAAGAAGGTATACATTTTTGGTTTTAGGGTGAAATATTTTTCATTGTTCTCTTTGTTTAATGTTTTAACTGTGGCATATCATGTGATGTTTCTTCTGGTTTTGCCATTTGATCCTTTTGTGTGGTTTTTGTATCTGAATTATGTGCTTTTCCTCAGTTTGGGGAAATTTTCTTCTATGATCTGGTTGAAATTATAATAAATGCTATTGGACTGGGATTCTTTTCCCTCATCTATCCCTGTAATTTGAAGATTTGACCATTTGATGGTGCCACACATTCCTGTATGTTCCTTTCCTGTGCTTTAAGACTCCCCCATATTTTTGCTTACTTCATCCAGATCTTCTGCTTCATGTTTGAATGTTGATATTCTCTCTTCTGATGATTCACTGTAAGGCTTTCTTCTAAGTTTTATAGTGGAGATATTGGGTATTTCAATTACATATTCATTTTAGTTTTTGTTCTCTTCAATGCTTTTGTCTGTACTGAGTTCAGTCCTGAATTATTTTCACCACTTCATTCAGCCATGCATTTTTGTTTTCTCTGACATCACTCAAACATTTATTGTTACATTATTAGAGTTCAAGAAAGTGTTCATATCTATTTTAAATTCACTCAATTCTTTAATAAATTTTGTGGTTTTCCTTTAATTCTGTGTCTTGGTGTTCACTTAAGTAGTTTTCAGTATAGAACTGCTGTGTTTGATAAGAAATAAGCTGTATTGGCTGTTTATTTTCTTTGTTTTTGATTTGTCATGGCATGTAGACTTCTTTATTTGGTTGTGTACATAATGTGAAATTTTAGCCTTCCTTATATTGATACAGTGCAGGATATTCATGAGGTAAAGTTGGTATGTGATTTATTTAATTCAACCTGAAAAAGATGGTACCCAAACCATGGACATGGAGTTGTGCCTTTGGGTATGGAGATGTTAGCAGGCTGTAGGAAGATGAGAGAATAAATGAATGCTTCACCAGATAAAGTTGGATGTTAAACATAGCAGGATTGAAGGCCAGAGATCTGCACTTAGGCATATGCGTACAGAGGTGGCCATGAGAGGATTTGCACAAGGCTGGTGGAAAGGGAAGAAAAAGATTTCCCAGCAGAGTCACCTTAGATAGAAACAGGATTTGGTTTGGAACTGAGCTCAGGAGTTTGCAGTTAGTGGCTGAGGCAGTGGAAGTAGAGATACCAAAGGTAAGGGATAACCCCTTCCCTGAAGAATGGGAGTTCTCAAGCAAGAAAGGATCCTTCTTTGTGATGTTGGCTGAGTTAGATGTGTGTGTGTGTGTGTGTGTGTGTGTGTGTGTGTGTGTGTGTGCACACCACAGATACAGTATTTTCTTTTGCCTCCTGTATATTTAACTAGCATTTTAAATATAAGAGATATAGATATAACTTCTGTTGTGATACTCCAGTGCAATGATTCTAAATCTGGCTCAGTTTTGTATCAGTTTGATTGATTGACTCCATCTAAAATTGCATTTATTCAATATTATGTGTATGTGTAGGTATATAGTAGCCATGGCATCTATGAGGAGGTTGTAGGAAATATTTCAGAAATTGATTCTGTCCTTGCTCCCTGGACTCCAGGGATCAAACTCAGGTCATCAGGCTTGTGAAACAATTGCTTTTACCCACAGGGCCATCTTAAAGGTCCTCGATTAAACAGTCTTACATGCTGTTCTGTCCTCTTATAATATACATACCTTGTTATTTTTTGTTGCCCTTCAGAACTTGTGAATTTTATCACACTTTCACCTATATAAAGAATTGCACTCCTATAGCAGTTACACTTTCATTATGGGATACAGTGTGCAGAAAGTGTTGGAGCCTCTTAGATGTCTCTCTAATATTTTATGCTGGAACAAGCTGGATCATGTCATTTCTGAGGCACAAACTCACAGTTATTTTGAGGTTTTTCATGTAGCCAACAGCACAAGCTTGTGTACGGAAAGTGTGAAGACCAGATATACTCTCCTTTAATATTTGTAGGTAGTTCCTTTCCTCATCTTGTGTAAGCTCCCCTCAGCTTTGCTGGTAGGTAACCTGCTTTTACCTTGAGGAACCTGCTGCAGACACCCATGTTCTCTCCCTCTGCCCCCTGTGTCCTATTCTACTCTGAATACCCGAGCCTCTCAAGTCTTCTCAGACTTAGTTCTATCTTCCACACAGTCTTCCATAATCCTGTGGGTAGATGAGCTCACCGGAGAGATATGAAGGCAATCAGGTAAAGATGCAAAGATTTTCTGGCTTCACCTCCAGTTGAAAGTACCATTCACACTTCATGTTTCCTGATGAGGAAAAATCTGTCACTGGTGTGCCTAGCAACTTATCTTTTATTGGATTTGAATATAAATTTTTTTTCAGGACTCATTCTGAACACTTACTCATATTTAGAGTTAAACTTTGGTTGGCAGAAGAAAGAATTATTGTTTTTATGATTTTAAAAATTACAAAATGCAATTAAGAAAACACAAGCTATTGAAGTGCTATAATTTCCTGGTTATTCATAATTTTGTGTATGAAATATCTCAATAATGAAAGTAGTGCAAAGGCATATTTAAATATTTTATTGTATTTTTTGTATTATAGCAAATCATGATGATATAAGCATTATGGGAAAAACTACTTTGGTTTAGCCAAGAGACACTCTGAAATTAATTTGTTGGAATTCTACTTGACATTAAGTATGAAAACATGCATTAGGGTTTAATTCTAACATTGGAATCACTTAGTCCATTAAGAATAAACATATATACATAAATGAACACAAAAATTGTTAACTAGTTGGGGCATGCTCAGTAGTAGAGCAAATGCATAGTATGCCAGGGGACTCCAAGCACACCCAGAAAACAAGAAGGAGAAGTAACAGACAAATAAGGCAAGAGAATTCAGTAAAGAAATACAGTTTAAGAATATTGTGGTGGAATTTGGTTCTCTAAATATCTTCATGCAATGTAGTGTTTGTTTTTGGTCACATACATTAGAAAGTATAGTGATATTGATGCAAACCTCATCTGTCACCCCAAAGAGGACGATACAAGTTGATTCTGAGTCAGAAATACAGATTCCTGTTGTCTTGGACAGTGTTTCAATGTAGAACCAGTCATATGACTTTTTATAGTCTTAGAAGAGAAGAAAGCAACACATGTATGTATTTTCAAAATACATCATTGGAAAGGTCACTTACATAATCATGGAGGAGCAGGGAAAATACAGATATAGTCAGTAAATACTGTGTGATGAAATTCATAGCTTTTGCGTTGTTGGAAATTACTAGTATGTAGGTCAATACACTCCAAAGATTCCACATTAATAGTAAAAAAAAAAAATTAATTCAATTACTGTGGTAGACAGTGAATAAAGGGAATAAAGATAGTCCAAGCTAATTTTCGCTCTGGAGTTGCAAATTTCTAATTTTCCACAATTACAAAGATCTTTACCATAGTAGAATCTTGAACATGGGTGTGTCTACTTTGAGTGGTGAAAGGAATACTTTATTCTACAGAAGTAGCCTTAAAATACATTTCAAAAATTAATGAAATTGATATGAGGAGGTTCTTGGTCCTCATATGACTGCTGAACTGGGGTAGGGGACTGTTATATAGGGACACTCCACTCCAGAGGAGTGGGATGGGATGGATACGGGGTAGAGGTTGGGAGGGCAGGAGTGGAAGGGGTGGAAAGAGGACACTACGATGGAGATGTAACCTGAAGTAATAAATAAATAAATTAATTAAAAATTAATGAAATTGATATATTGTGAACAGATAAATATATTTGTTGCTGCAAAAACATTGATTATACATGTCTAAGCCTAATAAAGACTTATAAATTTTTGGAGAGTTAAAATGGAGACAGAAAAGAAATATGTGGATAGAGTTTCAGTGTGTAGGTTCACTTGACGATTGTGTGATCTGATTTGTCTACAGGAGACATATTTGAGGTCTTTCTTGGAACACTATAGTTAATAGTGCCCCCTTTACCTCCCACAGTTGTCTTGGTTTGAAAATAAAGTCCAGTAATGTTCTCTGTGTAGAAGGAAACTTAGAAATCACTTTGCACAGCAATAGTAAACGCTCTGACTTCTTTTCTTTTTTCAAACACTAAATTATGTTGGGTTTGGTCATAAGGTATTACTTCTCTTTGCTTCTATGTGTCCGTTTTGATGTCTGAATTAACTCTAATGTTGGGGAAAACATGCTACATGACTTCAACTTATGTGTGGTTGTTTTTGCTTGCACCATCTGAATTAACTTCATTCACGTGGAAAAGGAATAAAGAAATCATGGAGCTCAATGGCACTGCTATTAAACTGACCTCACAGACATCTAGAGAACATTCAACTCATATACCACAGAATGCCCATTTTTCTCAGCTGTCCATGAACACATTTTAAAATTGATGACATAATAAGACACAGAGACAGTCTTAAAAACTTTAGGAAAATTAAAATAAATCCTTGTCTTCTATCTGACCAGAATAGTATTAAGCTTAGATCAACAGTAGAAGAAACCACAGAAAATACGCAAATATATGAAGAGTAAAATCCATATTATTTAATAGTGATTAAAGATTCTAAGAAAGGCATTTAAAAGCCCAAAGATTTAATGAAAATGAATGCACAATATATGGCAGCCTTTGTGATACAATGAAGGCAATTATTTATTATCATGGCGAGTAACAAACATAGGCAATGGCACATTCCTCGTCCTTTGGTATAATTTTCATGGAAGCACATTGTTGAAGCACTTTGAAAGACACTAAACACTTAGGTGTGCATTGTACCTGAGGATTCTTGCCTCTGGAAAGCCTGCTGTAAGAGCATGTGCCAATGAGAGACATTACTTTCTTGGTTTAGAACATCAATCAAAACTGGCCTCTGATGGCTGCCACTTTTCTAAATTTGTTAATCTTAAAAGCAGTCCTTTCTGAGTAAGAGTTAGGCATCCTCCCTTGAGCCCTCCTAGTTACTTAGCATCTTTGGGTATATGGATTGTAGTGTGATTATCCTGTACTATATGGCTAATATCTACTTGTAAGTGAGTACATACCATGTGTGTCTTTCTGAGTCTGGGTTACCTCACTCAGGAAGATCTTTTCTAGTTCCATCCATTTGCCTGAATATTGCATGGTTTTCTTGTTTTTAATAGCTATGTGTTATTCCATTGTGTAAATGTACCACAGTTTCTTTATTCATTTTCCGTTGAAGGATATTTGCGTTGTTTCTAGTTTCTGGCTATTATGAATAAGGCTGCAGTGTACCTAGTTGAGCTTATGTACTTTTGGTTGATGAAGAATGTTTTGGATATATGCCCAAGAGTGGTATAGCTGGGTCTTAAAGTAGGAATATTTCCAATTTTTTTGAGATAATGCCAGATTGATTTCCAAAGTTGTTGTACTAGTTTTCATTCCCACTAGCAATGGAGGAGTGTTCCCCCCCCCTTTTTTTTACATCCTCACCAGCATGTGCTGTCACATGAGTTTTTGATCTTAGCCTTGCTGATGGGTGTAAGATGGAATCTCAGAATCATTTTGATTTGCATTTCCCTGATGACTAAGAATGTTGAACATTTCTTCAAGTCCCTCTAGGTCATTAGAGATTCTTCTGGTGTGCATTCTTGGTTTAACTGTGTACCTCATTTTTTATTGGATTATTTGGTTTGTTGGGGTTTAATTTCTTGAGTTATTTATATATTTTGGATATTAGCCCTCTGCCAGATGTGAGGTTGGTGAATATCTTTTCCCAATCTGTATGCTGCCAGCCATTTTGTTCTATTGACAGTGTCCTTTGGCTTATAGAAGCTTTTCAGTTTCATAAGGTCACATTTATTAATTGTTAATCTTAGTGCCTGAGCTATTGACCTTCTGTTCAGAAAGTTGTCTCCTGTACCTATGAGTTCTAGGTTTCCCCCCACTGTCTCTTCTATTTAATTTAATGTATCTGGTTTTATGTTGAAGTCTTTGATCCACTTGGACTTGAGTTTTGTGCAGGGTGATAAATATGGCTCTGTTTTTATTCTTCTACATGTTGACATCCAGTTAGACCAGCATCATTTGTTGAAGATACTTTCCTTTTTCCATTGTATGGTTTTGGCTTATTGAAAATCAAATGTGCATAGGTGTGTGAGTTTATTTCTGGGTCTTCCATTTGATTCCAACTGAAGCAGATGAAGAGAAGAAACAGGGTAGGATAAAGAGAGAGGAGGGAAAGGAGGGATGGGATCAGTTGTGGGGAGAGCAGAGGCAAGTGGTGAGAGGATTGGGAGAGAGATGGGAAAATGTGGAGAAGGGGGACATCTCTGAGACAAGCTAGAGATCAGCAACAGGGTAGTATCCTGGGGGAATATGTGTGACTCTGGCTGAGACTTTAGCAGTGGGAAACAGCAGTGGAGACTGAAGAGGCTTCCCTCTAGCTAGGTAGAACTTCTAGTGGAGGGAGGGGATCAACAACACACTCACAAAACTTTCAACACAAAAGTTACACTGTATACAAAATGTGCAAGGATAAGGATAGAGAAGAGATTGAGGAAATGTCCAACCATTGAATGGCCTAACCTGAGACCTACCCAAAGGGAGAAAACCAACCCCTGTACTAGTAACGATTCTGTGCTATGCTTACAGACAGGAGCATAGCATAACTGCTCTGAGTAGCTTCATGCAGCTGAGGACCCAACCAGATGTTGAGACTCATTTCCAAATATTAGGTGGAGCCTGAGGTGTGTTATGAAAGAGATGGGGGAAAGATAGAAGGACACAGAGGGGACAAGAACTCCACAAGAAGACCAACAGAGTCAACTAACCTAGGCCCATAGGGGCTCTCAGAGACTAAAGCACCAATCAAAGAGCATGCATAAACTGGACTTAGGCCCCCTACACATATGTAACCATTTGTGGTCCTTGGTTTTCCTGTGGGTTCCCTAGAAAGTAGAGTGGGGCTATCACTGACATGAACTCTGATGGCTTCTCTTTGATCACTACCCCCTACAGGTCTGTGGGGCCTGGACTCAGTGGAGGAGAAGCACTCAGGCCTGATGTGATTCAGTGTGCTGGGGTGGGATGGGACTGGGTAGGGAGGCTCCCCTTTTCAAAGAAGAAGGGATAGGGGGAATAGGGGGAATAGGACAAGAGGGCGGGACCCTGAGGAAGGGAGAGAGGGAAGAAGGGGGCTATGACTGGGATGCAAAATGAACAAATAAATAAACTTATTAATAAATCTCAGAGCTTTCAGTTAGCATGCTTGGTTTCTCAGTTAAATATTCTAATTTTCTGTTGATGTTCAGATGGCTTATCTATGGGGATTTCATCATTAACTGATAGCTAAGCATAGAATAAGGTACAAATAAACTTTTCACATTGAAGATTTATTTTTCAATGTTGATAACAGGATGAAAACTACCAATGTATAGTACTGTCTTCAAAATGAAATCTCTGTTTTTTCAGTTTTTATTTTTATTCTCCTACAACCAGTAGTGAATCTTTAGTGCTCATTTATCAAATGACTATCAATATTTACTTTCTTTTCATGTATATTGCTTATTAAAGTTTCCTTACTTGCCATTTTTTTCTGTGTGTACATATGTGCACAGATGTTTGTGAGCATATATGCATAGACATGTGGAAGTCCAAGAACAGTCATGAGTGTCATTCCACAGGCTCAAACCACCTTGATTGTTAAGTTAGGATCATTCATTGGCCTGAAGCTCAGTGATTAGCTATACTGACTAGGTAGCAATTTCCAGCAACCTGCAATTTTCTGCCTCCACTGTGAAGGAATCACAAGTAATCACCAATTTTCCCTGAGTTCTAGGATTAAACTAATGTCTTCCCACTTAAAGGCAAACACTTTCTTGATTAAGTTATCTTCCAAGATCTGTATGTATGTGTGTGTGTATATATATATATACATAATATGATTACATAATTTCCCCCCTCCCTATCCTTCCTCCTACCCCTCCCATATCTGTCACTCATTTGCTAAATTCATACCTCCCCTTCTTTATTCATTGTTGTTACATATAAATATTAAAAAATTAATATGAAATACAAACAACAACAAAACAAGGAAGGCAGCTCTAAGAAAGAAGTTTATAGGTTAAGTGTCTATATAACAAAATCAGAGTGATAGCAAAAAAATAATTTACTGATGCAACTTGGAAAAAGCAAGAAGACCCAAAAGTAATAAAATAACTAACATCAGGGCAGAAGTCATTTAAATAGAAATAACTATAACTAAAACAGTTATAGAAATCAACAAAAGAATTGGTTGACAAACCCTTAGCCAAATTGACCTAAATAGAGAAAAGACCCAGATGTGTATAATTAGATGTGAAAAAGGATACATTATAACAAATAACAATAGAACCTAAAGATAAAAAAATACTTCAAAAATCTATGTTCTAAAAAACATAAGAAATAGATAAATTTCTGAAGTCATTTGAATTTAGTAAGAGATAAAAATAATTTTAAAAAGGTTATGACTAACAATGAGATTGAATCAGGATTTAAAAAAAAAAGACACACTGAAGTATATGGGGAAGAGAGACAACAAGGCCTCAGCCCTATACAAAGAACTACAGCCAAATGAGGAATCCTGAAATTGGGAGGAATAGAGAAGAGCACACTGTTGGTTATCCAATACCAAATGCTCAGCCTAGACAGTATACATATAACTAACATTATACTGATTAAGTAGGTTATAATTAGGAATGAATATGTATATACCTATGCACAAATGCATGTAACAACAATTTATGAAAAAGGAGGCCATGAATTTGAAAGAGAATAAGGAGTGTATAAGATATTTGGAGAGAAGAAAGGGAAAGGGGAATAATTTAACTATATTAAAATCTCAGAAGGAACATTTAAAGGAAAGAGAAAAAAAACTCTGAGAGTTTTTATTGGGATTGCACTGAATCTGTAGAACACTTTTTGTAAGATGACCATTTGTGCAGATTAATTAAGATCTAATTTTAAGGAAAAGCCTAAGTACAACTTGATTGCAAGAGTAGTTTTATTAGACATTTGAAGAATAGTTAAAATCAATTATTTTCAGACTATTCAATAAATTAGAAAAGGGATAAATGATTCCAAAGTCTTTTTACAAAACCATCATTATACTGGTATAATGATAAATCAAATGAGGATACAACAAAAGAAAATTATAGATAATTTTTTAAGGTTCTGTAGATGCAAAAATTATCATTAAAACACTTGCAAACTGAACTCAAGAACATTTCAAAAAATCATCAACTTATGATCCAGGGATGGTTCAACATGCATCAATCAGTAAATGTGTCTCACCGCATAAATGGCCTCAAGGAGAGAAATTATATGAGTCTTTCAATAGATGCAGAAAAGGCCTTTAGTGAAATATAACATCCTGTTATGATAAAAGCTTCAAAGAAATTAGATATACAGAGAATATATTATTAGGTTCAAGAAACAGATTGCTGAATCTGAATGTCGGGCAACCAAGGAATCACCAGGAACTTGAAAATGTTGCAAAAAACAAGAGGATTTTATTGGCCAGCATACTGGGGTCAACCTCACAGACTGTCCATGCAAGGAGAGGGAGGAGACCCCAAACAGAATTTCAGTTCAGGTCAAATATGCTTCAGCAAGGCAGAATCAAGCATCATCAAGCAACAGTACTTTGATTGACTAGCATAGGTGACCTAGGAAACAAGGTGGGGATTTCCAAACTCATGATCATTGGCAACCTGTGGTTTTTATTGTTTACATGTTGCTCTGGGAACTGGCCATACCTAAGCAGGAAGTTGGCCTCCTGTTAATGGCTAGAGCTTCCAAGCTCAGGGGAATGGTAGATGACAATTTCTGGAGCAAGTTGACCTCGAGCTTTTGGGTCTGTTCAAGTTCCCAGGCTTCTGAAGCCTGGCTGAAGTTTGGTCCAGTGAGTTTGGTCCTACCAATCCTCCCTTTTCTCTTGTGACTGCTTCAGTCATGAAGCAGCTGGGCCTACTTCTTTCCATCTGGGAAAGGGATTCCTCCCTTTTCTCTTGAATCTGTTGTTAGGTGGGACAATGGACAGTATATTCTCTTCTGCAACTACTTCCAGCTGACATTAGGGAGTTGTCATCAGGGCCCAGAAAGGCTGAAATTCTAGTCAAAGGCTGGACAATGGGGTGTCAAGCAGAGGCATCTGATTAATTGATTGAGGGAGAAATCATATTGGCTGGACTGATCCAGATCAGCTTTCAGGAAGCCCAGGGCTCAGAAGTTTGCAGTCCACAGGTGATGTCTGAATATAATCTATCAGCCAGGTGAGAATCTGCTGAGAGAAACATAAACTAGAAACAGAAGTTAAAATTGTCTACTAATTGGAGAAAGTAAGGAACCCCATAACCAAGGAGAAAATTCTCATAATTAAGAGCAGACAGTTGTACTTATTTGGAATCCTGTTTGATACAAAGCTGGTGGATTTAGGCTTTATGACTAGATCTCAGAAGGATAACATGACAAAGACTTGAAAAACAACCATGAGTTATTAGCATGAACAATCTTTAGATCAAAGAAGACTTAAAATATTAAGCTTGTTTGGATTATTTGGTTTCTTGGCCTTTAATTTCTTGAGCCCTTTGTAAATTATGGATATTAGCCCTCTGTCAGATGTGGGGTTGGTAAAGACGTTTTCCCAATCTGTAGGTTGCCATTTTGTTCTAATGACAGTGCCCTTTGCCTTACAGAAGCTTTTCAACTTCATGAGGTCCCATTTATTGATTGTTGGTCTCAGAGCCTGAGCTCTTGGTGTTCTGTTCAGGAAGTTGTCACCTGTGCCAATGAATTCAAGACTTTTCCCTACTTTCTCTTTTATTAGATTTAGTGTGTCAGACTTTATGTTAAGGTCCACTTTGATCCACTTGGACTTAAGTTTTGTGCAGGGTGATAAGTATGAGTCTATTTGCATTCTTTTACATATTAACATCCAGTTAGACTAGCACCATTTTTGAAGATGCTATCCTTTTTCCATGTACAGTTTTGGCTTCTTTGTCAAATTAAGTGACCTTAGGTGTGTAGGTTCATCTCTGGGTCTTCAATTCAATTCCATTGATCCACTGGTCTGTTTCTATACCAGTTGATCCCTGCTGTTTTTATTACTATTGCTCTACAAAATGGGTAACAGAGCTAAACAGAGAATTCACAAAGGAGGAATCCCTAATGCCTGAGAGACACTTGAAGAAATGCTCAGCATCCTTAATCATCAGAAAAATGCAACTCAAGACGACTCTGAGATTCCATCTCACACCTTTCAGAATGGCTAAGATCAAAAACTCAAATGACAGTATATGCTGGAGAGGTTGTGGAGAAAGGGGAACACCCCTCTATTGCTGGTGGGAGTGCAAGCTTCTACAACCACTATGGAAATCAGTCTGGCTATATCTTAGAAAACTTGGAATGGCTCTACCTTAAGACCCAGCCATACCACTTCTGGGTATACATCCAAATGATTCCTCACCAAACCACAAGGATGTTTCCTCATCTTTCTTCAGAGCAGCCCTATTTGTAATAGCTAGAAACTGGAAACAACCCAGATGTCCCTCAACTGGGGAATGGGTAAAAAAACTGTGGTACATCTATACAATGGAATAGTATTCAGCCATCATAAGCAATGAAATCATGCAATTTGCAGCCAAATTGATGGAACTAGAAGAGCTCATCCTGAGTGAGCTAACCCAGACTCAGAAAGATGCACATGGCATCTATTCTATTATAATCAGATTTTATCCATATAATACATGATACATGTATTATATGGCTATATAATACATGGTTTTAACCAGCCAATAACTTCAAACTATTATTAGTTTAATGAGCAATGATTAAGAGTGTTAGCTAACTCCCAACATGGTCTTGAGTGATCCCAGCTTCCTGGGCTTTATATCTGTTTAGTCTCCTTGCATACAATCTCTGAGTACATAGTCTCTTTCAGTGTATATCATTGCAAGCAGCAAAGATGTCTTGTCTCTTGTCAGTAACTAGTTCTTATATACCTACTATTTTTCCTAGGTATGTGATTATTTTTCGGATCTTAGAACTTTTAGCTTTGTTTTATTTCGTGTACATTACTTTTGTCATTTTGTTATACATTCTGTTGTTAAACTATTAAATATTTTATTAGTATAGTCTTTAGACTCATCAGGAATCTGAGAACAACGAATATCATCTGAGTAAGTAACCTTTATCTTAACAGCCATCCATTGCTCCTCTATGTCCATGGGAATCTTTGACCACCAGTACCAATGTATGACTAACTTTTTGTGAGACAGGAATTATGAAGGACTGTTACCTTGTCTTGGCAAACTTCAGCAGGTGACTCCTCAGTCTGTGTCCAGAGCAGTCTAGCCCAGTGGCCAGCTTTGTCATACTTAAAGCAAGTCTCAGGTAGAGTTCTTCTATGCCCGTTCTCTTCTTTGGAGAAAACTGGGAATGATGTCAGGAGTTGGCATGTCTAACAGAGAGAGCTTTTTATTTTTAAACATCATGTTCTTCAGACTTCTGAGGTGTCTGAGGACCATCATGT
>CAJQZJ010000271.1:3506516-3542628 GCA_907164525.1 Lophiomys imhausi | reverse complement strand
ACACACACACACACACACACACACACACACACACACACACACACGAGAGAGAGAGAGAGAGAGAGAGAGAGAGAGAGAAGGGGAAAGAGAGAGGAGAGAGAAGGGAGAGAGAGAGATCAATGGAATCTGAGAAGTTCTCTTGATGATCAAATCCAATGAGAGAAGCTTCTGTGTCATAAATTGATGTGCTGAGTTCATTATACATGACACTTCTGGTTTTACCAAAACCTACAGGTGGTCTTCACAATTTTTCATCTTTTCAATGGAAAGTTGAGTTAAATTAATCACAGAATTAAAAAGCTGTTCATCCTCTGGTTATCTTGTCTTTCTCTACACACTTCCCTTTAACACTTCCTTGACCCTCACTAGATTAGAAAGCAGGGACAGTCTTTAGGAAGAAATTACAATATATGCCTTGATTTACAAAATATAAGCTATATTCTCCTATTATTATAGGTAATAATAAAATAAAATCCACTGAAAAACAAATCAAGTTTATTTAAAACACAAAAATATTAAAATGTTTGTTAGATTCCATAATAATTGCTCAGTCATGATGGTGATATGTTATAGACATGTGGTGATGATCCCTTGCTTAAGCTGTGTTCTGTTAAAATGAAATCATTGTTAGTAGTTCTATGCTGGGTGGCCAGGAGAGACTGATGGATGAAGGAGTGAACAGTTGGCCCTTGCATGTCAGGCCAGTACTTGGTGCTACATGGTCACCCAGCAGCCAGGAAAGGACACTGATACAGAGAAGCACAGTTGTACCAGAGGATTTCTCTTAATTACAGAGTAATTACAAATTACTTTGTTCTCAAAATGAACATAATCATTTAAGCAGGTCCATTTTCTCTCCCACCTCAAATTTCAAATTCATGTCAATGTGTGACTTCATGTAAATATGGAAGAATTTACTGTATTTAAATCATTAGCATCAATGAAGAGTAGTGTGTTGTGGCTTTAAAGTAAGAATATTGCCTGTAAATAAGATAAAATATTGGCAAGAGAAAATATTAGTAACTCCATACATAAAAAATAATAAAAAGAACAAAAGAGGAAAAGAAAAACTCACTGTGAATTTTTAAAAGTCAACATATTCTATTGTGTTATATAGTCTTTCAACCCTTCCCATGATGCATACTTTGCAGAATAACTGCTTCTCTTAGTATTTTTATATTCTTAGCAAACTGTTTTCATTTCCATGGCTGTGTTTGCATGGGTACCAAGATGCTTTCTAATGGGTTGACCATGTGCCTTTCTCACGAGGTACTTCTTGTTGACTATGATCAAGTCCTCCAGGGAGTCCATCATGAATGTAAATATGTCCCACACATGTGACAGATTTCTGGCTGGGAAAACATGTGCTCTTCTATCAGGATGTTTTGCATCCCCCTTTCAGGAGACTGTTTTTCAGCAGTAGACAAAACACCCCCACATCCCATACTTGAGACCCAGACAAACAAACAGAAAACTACATTCATTCAAGACAATCATGTTTCTGAAAAAATCCAAACTTTCACCCCACTCACCCATCGTTGTTGTGCTAATGGTGGACTGCATTCCATTCTAAAGCCATTCTGCTGCTCCTCCCACATGGCTCCCAACAAACTCAAGTCAGGATCCTAAAGGTAGGAACCTGAACCGATGCTACTGAGGAACTTACTGACTTGCTCCCCACTCACTCAGCATCTCCACTAGGGGATAATAACTCCACTGGGCTGCACTTCCTTACATCAACCAAGAACATGACCCACAGGGGGATCCAAGATGGCAGCAGCTGGCGCAGACGTATTTTGATTTCGGGGTCAACAATCACAAGGCGGCAAGTGTTCCAGGACGCTGTAAAAAAAGGCATGACCCCTTCTAAATCTCACCTGGCTACACAGGTACCACGGAAGATGCCTGGGCAGGATGGCACTTCCGAATCTCGGACACGCTAGGAAGCCTCTGGACCTGGGAATTGGGATAACCCATCCCCCCAAAAGGAGAAATCCTAGTAAGTTCCAACCTAATACCCAGCCGGCAGATTCAGAAACCACGCAGAGATAATCCCCACCCTGCTGGGCACTCCCAGGTCTCACACAGAGGATCCGATCTAATTATCTAGCGAAAGGTTGCAACCCTTGGAAGGGAGCAGGAGATCCCCTGCAAAGTGCCTTTAGACCACAGATTGCAGTCTGTGACGTCACCGGCCAGTTTCCAAGCTGCAGGAGCAGCAAGGCTACTGCAGCTGAACTGCAGACTTACCTGCTACAGGCTACAGGAACCAACCCCGGGAAAACTAGTCTTATGTACTAGTACAAGCCCTTCCAGCGGGGAATCAGAGCTTAATTGTAAACAGTCCGTCCACCTGAATTAATTAGGTCCCCACCTGGGAGGTGGGACTGAATGACTCACCTTACAGGGGTGGAGTAAGGCAACTCGAATCCTACACCACAGTGCCCCCTTTGGATCCAAGTCCAGAAGACAGCAAATTCCACATGGCCAGAGGCCAGAGACAAAAAAAAAAAAAAACAAAAAAAACAGAGCGAAATGTCTCCAACAAAAGAAAGCAACGCTATTCTGTCCAGCCCAAACCACCTCACCACAACTGAAACACATGAAAATGATGACAATTCTACAGTATGGAAAGTGATAAAGTCCCTTCAAGAAGAACGTAAAACTATGAAGGAATTCAAAGAAGCCACAATCTTACAAGTCAAAACAATGGATAACATCATTAAAGAGCTCCAAGCCAAGGTGACCCAGCTTGAACAGGAAAAGGATAAAGCAATGAAATATCTCCAGACAAAAACAAGCAAACTGGAGAAGGAAATGTACAAAACGAACATTACCATTCAAGACATGAAAATAGAAATGGAAACAATAAAGAAAACACAGTCAGAGTTAAAAGAGGAAATGGATAATCAAGAGAAGAGAACAGGAACTACGGATGTGAGTATGAAAAATAGAATGCAAGAGATGGAAGACAGGATCTCAGGCATGCAAGATTCGATGGAAGAAATCAGTACAACATCCAAAGAAAATGAGAAAGCTAAAAAATCTCTCACCCACAACATCCAAGAAATCAAGGACTCAATGAAAAGACAGAACCTAAGAATTATAGGCATAGAGGAAAGAGAAGACTCCCGACTCCATGGTCTAGGAAATATCTTCAACAAAATCATAGAAGAAAACTTCCCAAACCTAAAGAAAGAGATGCCAGTAAAAATCCAAGAGGCTTACAGAACACCAAACAGATTAGATCAGAAAAGAAACTCCTCTCACCACATAATAATAGAAACTCCAAATGTAGAGAACAAAGAAAGGATATTAAAAGCTGTAAGAGAAAAAGGCCAAATCACATACAATGGCAGACCCATCAGAATCACACCTGACTTCTCCTCAGAAACTTTAAGTGCTAGAAGGGCCTGGACAGATGTCCTACAAGTCCTGAGAGAGCTTAGGTGCCCAGCCAGACTACTATATCCAGCAAAACTCTCTATCAACATAGATGGAGAAAACAAGATATTCCATGACAAAATCAAATTCAAACAATATCTCCTCACAAACCTAGCCCTACAGAAGATCCTAGAAGGAAAATTCCAACCCACAGAAGATAACTACACACAAGAAAACACAGGAAATAGAAACCTCCACAGCAACTAAACAAAAGAGAAACACAAGACAGCCAACTAAATCAAAATAACGGGAAATAACAACCCCTGGTCACTAACATCCATCAACATCAATGGACTCAACTCGCCAATAAAAAGTCACAGACTTACAGACTGGATCCGTAAACAAGACCCATCTTTTTTCTGTATACAAGAAACACACCTCACTATTGAGGATAAACACTACCTCAGAGTAAAGGGCTGGGAAAAGGTTTTCCAAGCAAATGGACCCAGGAAACAAGCTGGAGTAGCCACCCTAATATCAAACAAAATAGACTTCCAATTGAAGTTAATAAAAAAAGACAGAGAAGGGCATTACATACTCATTAAAGGAAATATCCACCAAGAGGTCATCTCAATATTGAACATCTATGCCCCAAATACAAAAGCACCTACATTTATAAAAGAAACACTTCTAAAACTTAAATCGCACATTGATCCAAAAACTTTAATAGTGGGAGACTTCAACACCCCACTCACAACTATGGACAGATCATCAAGACAGAAGCCAAACAGAAAAATAATGAGTCTAACAGAGATCATGAACCAAATGGACCTAACAGATATCTACAGAACGTTTCACCCAAACACAAAAGAATACACCTTCTTCTCAACACCTCACGGAACCTTCTACAAAATCGAACATATAGTTGGACACAAAGATAGCCTCAACAGATACAAGAAAATTGAAATAACCCCTTGTATCTTATCAGACCACCATGGAATAAAGCTGGACTTCAATAGCAAAAGAATCAACAGAAAGTCTACACTCACATGGAAATTGAACAACTCTTTACTAGAGGACCACTGGGTCAGGGAAGAAATAAAGAAGGAAATCAAAGACTTCTTAAAATCCAACGAAAATGAAGACACAACATACCCAAACCTATGGGACACAATGAAAGCTGTGCTACGAGGAAAGTTCATAGCACCAAGTACCTTCAAAAAGAAAATTGTGACAGCTCATATTAGCGAATTAACAGCTAAACTGGGTGAATTGGAAAAAAAAGAAGCAAACACTCCCAAGAGGAGCAGAAGGCAGGAGATCATCAAACTTAGGGCTGAAATCAACAACTTAGAAACAAAAAGAACTATACAAAGAATCAATGAAACCAAGAGTTGGTTCATCGAGAAAATCAACAAAATAGACAGACCCTTAGCCAAATTAAGTAAAAGACAGAGGGAGAAAACACAAATCAACAAAATCAGAAATGAAAAGGGAGAAATAACAACAGACATCGAGGAAATCCAGAGAATATTTGGATCCTACTTTAAAAATCTATACTCTACCAAATTTGAAAATTTAAGTGAAATGGACAATTTTCTTGATAGATTCCACCTACCGAAGCTAAATCAAGATCAGATAAACAGATTAAACAGCCCTATAACCCATAAGGAAATAGAAACAGTCATTAAAACTCACCCAACCAAAAAACGCCCAGGGCCAGATGGCTTTAGCACGGAAATCTACTGGACCTTCAAAGAGGAGCTAACACCAATACTTTTCAAACTCTTTGACAAAATAGAATCTGAAAGAACATTGCCAAACTCATTCTACGAGGCCACAATCACCCTGATTCCTAAACCACACAAAGACCCAACAAAGAAAGAGAACTTCAGACCAATCTCCCTCATAAACATAGATGCAAAAATACTTAATAAAATACTAGAAAACCAAATTCAAGAACACATCAAAAGTATCATACACCTTGATCAAGTAGGCTTCATCCCAGGGATGCAGGGATGATTCAACATACGAAAGTCTATCAACGTCATTCACCACATAAACAAGATGAAAGAAAAAAAAACCACATGATAATCTCGCTAGATGCAGAAAAAGCATTTGACAAAATCCAACACCCCTTCATGCTACAAGTTCTGGAGAGAATGGGCATACATGGGCCTTACCTAGAAATAATAAAGGCAATATACAGCAGGCCAGTGGCCAACATAAAAATAAATGGAGAGAAACTTGAAGCATTTCCTCTAAACTCAGGGACAAGACAAGGATGTCCACTTTCACCATATCTCTTCAATATAGTACTTGAATTTCTTGCTAGAGCAATAAGACAACTAAAGGAGATCAAGGGGATAAACATCAGAAACGAAGAAGTCAAATTATCCCTATTTGCAGATGATATGATAGTATACATAAGCGACCCCAAAAATTCCACCAGAGAACTCTTACAGCTGATAAACACCTTCAGCAAAGTGGATGGATACAAAATTAATTCAAAAAAATCAGAAGCCCTTCTTTATACAACAAACAAATGGGCTGAGAAAGAAATAAGGGAATCAACCCCCTTCACAATAGCCGCAAACAACATAAAATTCCTGGGGGTAACTCTAACCAAGGAAGTAAAGGACCTGTACAACAAGAACTTCAAGCCCTTGAAGAAAGAAATGGAAGAGGCCTTTAGAAGATGGAAAGATCTTCCATGCTCATGGATAGGTAGGATCAACATAATAAAAATGGCCATCCTACCAAAAGCAATATATAGATTCAATGCAATTCCTATCAAAATACAAACACAATTTTTTATAGACTTAGAAAGAACTAGCCTCAATTTCATATGGAACAACAAAAAGCCCAGAATAGCTAAATCAATCCTGTACAATAAAAAAACATCTGGAGGTATCACCATCCCAGATTTCAAGCTGTACTACAGAGCAGTAGTTGTAAAAACAGCATGGTATTGGTATAGAAACAGACCAGTAGATCAATGGAATCGAATTGAAGATCCAGAAATAGACCCACACACTTATGGCCACCTAATTTTTGACAAAGAAGCCAAAATGGCACAATGGAAGAAGGACAGCATCTTCAACAAATGGTGCTGGTCCAACTGGATGTCCATTTGTAAAAGAACGAATTTACACCCATACTTATCACCCTGTACAATACTTAAGTCCAAGTGGATCAAAGACCTTAACATAAGGCCGGTCACACTAAATCTACTAGAAGAATAAGTGGGAGAAACCCTCGAAATGATTGGCACAGGCGACAACTTCCTGAACAGAACACCAACAGCTCAGGACTTGAGATCAACAATCAATAAGTGGGACCTCATGAAACTGAAAAGCTTCTGTAAGGCAAAGGACACTGTCATTGGAACAAAACGGCAGCCTACAGACTGGGAGAAAATCTTCACCAACCCCACATCTGACAGAGGGCTAATATCCAAAGTCTTCAAAGAACTCAAGAAATTAAATGCCAAGAAACCAAATCAAAAAATGGGGGACAGAGCTAAATAGAGAATTCACAAAGGAAGGGAAGAGGATGGGGGGTTGAGGGTGGGAGGGTGGGACTGGAGGAGGAATAGGGAGGGGACTGCGATTGAGATGTAACTTGAAGAAATAAAAAATAAAGGAAAAAAAAAAAAGAGCATGACCCACAGATATGCCTGTGGGCCAATCTAATGAAAGGGTTTTCCCACTTGAGTTCCTTCTTCCCAAATATTTCTAGCTTATGTCAAGTTGATAAAGCACTATACAAAATAAGATACTGGTAAATAATGAAAACTATACTAAAGTCTTTGTTTGCAAGCATTTTCCCAATGTTTTATTATGTAAATGTGCTTTAAATGGTCCCTATTTTGTATATTGCTCACCTCATTTATTCTTAATAATTTGATAGTGTTAATTACAAAGAGAAATAGCTGTTGTTAATCTCACAATATTTTGCTCAATTACTCCTTATAAAACCTACCTGTTCAATTGTTTGTATTTGTGTGAGTGTGTGTATGAACACGTTCCCCAAATACTATTGAAAAATCTCATTGTTTAACAATAGAAAAAATATAGAGAGAACAAATGTATTTTGAAACTATAGCTGCAAAATACCTTATGCTAGAACTCACAGTTGAATACTGTGAGAAAGATACAAACAGACACAAATAGAAGTAAAATTCATTTCCACAGAACTCCTAAACATTTTAACTTTCCCTTATTAGCCAAAGAATCAATTCTTCCAGAAACAAACAAACAAAAATCACAAATTTAAGGAAGAATGAAAGGAGAAGAGGTGATTGATTACAGGACGTCTAGATGGTGATGACTTTTCTCATCTCCATTAAAATATCATATGAATACACATAGTCTTTCTGAAATAGGATATACATGTTAAATCCTTTTCCAGAGTAATATGTTTAGTAATTATTGTATTTAAAGCCATGTTTTGTGTGTTTAAAAACATCACTTATAGTTTGTAAAGATGGAGAGCACATTACAATGACTGCAGCTTCTCCTTTTGGATCCTCGTGTTTGTCCAACACCTCTTTGTATTTTATTCTACATCCTCCCTTGTCATTAAGCCAGAAATTATAACAATTGTAAGAATTGTAAAAATAAAAAACAGTGGTCCTCTCTTCTGTAGAACATCTTCTTCTTGAGAGTGGAAGGATTTGAGGATAGAATGAAGTATGACTTCCATGATCTATGATATTACCTAATAAAAGAAGGTAATATAAATATGGGTTTAATTGGAGCACCTGAGTTTATTGCAACAGATTATTCTTTAGCTATTTGGCAGATGGGAGGGAAGTGTGAAAGTTTGTGGGGGAAGCCAAATGAAGAAGTTCTTCTATGGATGGTTGTAGGGAGACAAAGAAGAAAGTTCTGTTCTGTGATTTGCTTTTGCTGCCATTCCATGAGTGTTCTAGAACAAAAGGAAGAATAATTCTCATACAGATGCATGGCTCTGCTTGATAAACAGAAAAAAATCAGAAGTTTTAGTATTTGTCATCTGCTGTCGAATTGAACAGATTCTTCTGGCTGAAATCCAGACAGACCACAGGTATACTTTTGTCTTTATGAATGATTGATTTCCTCTCTATTTTAGCACCTGAGATTGTGAACTAAGAGCCCATTTATGGCATGTCTGACTTTCAACTTACAAAATTGGATCCTGGAAAAGGGGAGTTGTTCTAACCCACAACTTGTATGATGATTTGCTAGAGTAACAGTGAAAAATTAATACAGCCCTGTAGCAAAACAGCCTTCCTTCACTGTGTGAGCTTTTCTCTGCCTAGTACAATCCATCATCTTCAGTCCTGGGTTTGCTTTTACCTGTATGTCAGCTTGCATTAAGAAGCAATTGCCCTGTTGCTTACAGAAACAGATGTTTTCATCCCTCATGTTAATGTCAGCAGCAAGTGAACATCAGCTTGGGAGTGTGCTTTAGAAGTGGAAATTGGCCAATGTCCAGAAACGTCAGTTTATATGTTTCCCAGGCAAACTGATCAACTCCTGTGAAAGAACTATGAGATGATAAATTCAATGTGTTAAAAAAACAAACAAACAAGAAATACCTTCACAGCATCTCTAATATATCTATCCCACATTTTATTTTCTGAGCGAGCTCTATTTCTTCTAGACTGTGTTCTGTGAATGTGCCTGTCTTGTTGCAAGAGTTTTACTTGGTAAATATGCATTTTGTGAAAATGGATATATGCCTATGTCTCCTACTGAATTGTAACTGAACCAATGGTAACTGTGGGCTTACTATAAGACCCCAATGTGGTGGGGTTAGTGAAGAAGTGTAGCACCTGCCAACAGAGGGTTTTGGACATTTGGCGTCTTAGGAAAAAGATTGGTGTTTCCAATTATGGGCACATTTGCCACTGAAGGGCATGTCTTTGAAAGCCCACCAGCAGAGGATCATGGCCCCAGATGATGCACTGTTGTGAGGGCTTGCCTTAGAAAGCCTGCCAGGGACCATGGCAGCAAAATGCCGGAATTCACGGCTGAGATCATTAGGACACATTATGACACAAGATATTTAAAATAGGAAACCCACCTGGTGGCTGCTTTCTGCCTCATCTTGCTGGGAGACTTCACCACACTCAGCTGCTCATCACTATCTTGCACCAACCTGCCGAGAATCCATGCTAGTGGAGAATATAAAGGCAGACCCTACCTGGTATTCCAGAACATCTAAATGGGAGAATTATTTCCCATCAGAGCCCAAAAGCATTGGAAAGGTGAGCCCAAGAAGCTTTTCATCTTGCAAATAATTGGGCCCTAGGACTGCAGAGGCAATTCTTGCCTGATTTAAAGGCTGCCCCGCTTCAGTGCTTGGAACAGATTAAATTTATATACTGTCTTAAGATCTGATGAACAAGACTCATAGACTTTAATTGAAAGGTTGCTGGAGACCTGCTACCCTATGGATCCATGTCCAGAGAATTAACCTGAGAAAATATCCTTTTAGAAACTTAAGTTAGTATTAAGTGTTTTTTGTTTTTGTTTTTTAATAGATGTTAGAGTATATTAGGTATCAAGATATTCTTAGTTAGGTTGTAGGTTTTAGAATTAGGGTTTGGGTTTTAGGATTTAGGAACTTTATAGGTATTTGTTAAGTATTAATAAATATATAAGAATAAATAAAAATTTACTGTTTCACCCCAATAATGTAATATATAGAAGATGTTAGGCAGTCCATAGATGTCTGTTAAAAGAGGAAATGATTTTTTCTTAAATTTTAAAATAAATTTATTTCTCATTTATTTGTTTGTGTGTGTGTGTGTGTGTGTGTGTGTGTGTGTGTGTGTGTATTAGAAGACAAATTTCAGGGTCTGGTTCTCTCCCTTTATCATGTTGGTCCTGTGATTGAACTCTAGTCCTCAGGCGTTGGGAAAGTGTTTTATCCCAGCAAGCCATTTTATCAGCCTGAGTGGATGTTATAACTGTCTCTAGAACATTACTAATGTAATGTTCTAGAAAACCATGGTATTTCTATCTATGCTTAAACATTGTCCTCCATCAATTTGAGGAGGCCACAGCTGCATGAAATTAGTTTCTTCTCTTTTTCTATTATTCTACTACAGTTACAAATATGATTTACCACATATCTGTTGGCTTCAAAATACCCACTTACCACTTCATAGCTCTGTTGTATTGTCTACAAAACATTCCTCATGCATGTTTTTGACTATAAGAATGTTTTTGAATTGTCCATTTTTGCACTTCTGTGTACCATATACTGCTATAAAAGTCTGAGAAGGCCTCTGCGCATTTAGATTCTATCCTGACTATGAAAGTAAGATTGTTGTTTACAAATAAAATCTCAAATTGATTTCATTTATGATACAGTTGTAGCATATGACCACCAATACAGCCTTTCATTGCAGTCATTTTTCTAAGCTAAAAATGTATGACTACAACAGTTGTACAGTGGACAGGAAAAGTTTATAAATACTTAGCCTAAAAGAGTTTAGAAGCATATATATATATATATATATATATATATGCTTCTAAACTCTTTTTTCCATATATATATATATATGGATTGATAGATTAATATAAGTTAGATTTAGTGAATATCTAGGTTTCTGATACAGTCTCTTAATTTGGGGAATGAAGATCAACTTCGCTGTGAGCAATTAGCTTATCAGCTTATGCATGAAGTCACATGAAATGAGGGGAGTCTCTTTGGACTGAAAAACAAGGTTGAAGCCAGGTGAAACAAGGAAAGACTTTATGACCTGGCATTGTTCTCAACTGTTAAAGGGGCAGAGCCCAAATTAAGCTGAAGCAGGTGGAACAAGGAGCGATCCTATTTAAGGGCAAGTGGATGAGCCCAGAGAGCTGCGTGCTACGAGAGAGCTCCGAGAGTACTGCTGGAGAAAGTGCTGGAAGACCAATGGCCAGATCTCCCTGAGGCAGAAGGAAGCTAGTGAGCAGATAAAGCCTCAGCAAGACAGCAAAAGGCCAAGGACTAAACCCTGTGGCTCAGCTCTTGTCTAGAGGGGTTTGACCTGTTCAAACAGCGGCCTGAACGGAACTGCAGTCAGCTTTAAAGACTGAGGCAGAGCAGCAGAGTTGCTGATATGAAGGAAGTAAGGTGGCCTACAGACGCTGAGGTCTTCCAGAGAGAAGAAAGCCTCAAGCCTTATTTAAGGTGAGACTTCAATAGCCAATTTACCCTGACGAACCTGTGTCTGAGATATTCCAGAAAAAGGACTGCTAAGTGCATTAAAGAGTCTACCCCAGAGACTGTGTTCCTGATGACTGAGGACCTGCCCCAGAGACTGTATCCTTAGAAAAATAGTTGTAATAGTTATCAATAGGTTTAGTGGTTAGGTCTTAGGGGTTGTAGGAATTTATAGGGGTTGGAGGCATTCTTAGGGGTTGTAGGAATTTATAGAAATTGTAGTAAGTAAGTGTATTTGTTATAAGTGAATGTATTTGTTAATAAGTAAGTGTTTAATAATTAAAAAGTATGGTAACATATATATTCCACAGTTCTTATTGTCTGTATTTCCTGTAAAATGTTAAAGAGAAATGAAAAGTATTTCTCAATAAAAATAGCAGTTCATATTTTTGAATGTGTTTATCTAGATGAGTAAGACAAACAATACTTGAAATTTTTAAGAAAGTATTTTAATTTTCAAGTGGAGTTCAATTTATTTAACCCCAATCTTCAAATATGAGTCTTCTTCTGATAAATTTAAGGAAGCTATGATCTTTTATATATATATATATATATATATATATAAGTACTTTATTTTTTTTTCTTCAAGTTACAACTCAGTCACAAACCCTTCCCTATTCCCCCTTCCTGTCCCACCCTTCCACCCTCTTCCCCCCAACAGCTTCCCTTTTCAATCCAACAAATGGTTCTTTCTCTTATAACAGTAAATTCTATACAAAACAGCAGAATTAAATATGCCACATTTATGAGAGTTAAATGGCCCAGTATACCTTCCCAATGTCCAGTTCATACATATTTGGCCCCTGACTTTAACTTTCTACCTTCTAACCATCTCCATGAGTTTAAAGTTCTATAACTGACTCATCTTTCATACTAACTTGCATCACTATTATAACCATCTTCTTAGATCTAGAATGCCCTCTTGATTC
The DNA here is from genome assembly GCA_907164525.1 of Lophiomys imhausi. Taxonomy (NCBI): domain Eukaryota; kingdom Metazoa; phylum Chordata; class Mammalia; order Rodentia; family Muridae; genus Lophiomys; species Lophiomys imhausi. Next base: position 3,530,107 of record CAJQZJ010000271.1, on the reverse strand, counting down.
CTAAACAACTCAAAATTTAGCTATGAGACTCAAGCTGTCTATTCTTCAACCACCTCAGAGAGCTGAGAAGGATAAATATATCTGATTATATAGGAAGTGCAGGGCCTGCAGCTTCCAATACTAAGAAATGACAAACCAGTGACTTCCTGGACAGTTCCCATTTTCTCTCCATACATTCCAGCATCAGTCTTCAGCCTTTTGGTCCTGTTTCTCTGACAGACATTTATTGTTTAGCAGGGATTGTGAAGGACTAACCCACCCTGTCTTGGCAGAGCTAGGCTGTCGACTTCCCTACTACCAAGTTTTGTCCTTTTTGGACAGCAGTCTGTCTGCAGTTGAAGCAAGGAGTTTTTACATGTCAAGAGATAGGCTTGCCACTAATTCAACTATCTCACACTGGAGATTCTTCGATGCTTATCTTCTACTTGGAGTAGAATAGGGGGTGCTGTCAGGAGCTGATATGTCACTATATCAAAAAAAATCTTAATTTAAGACCACATCTTTGAATGCCATATTCTGCAGATCTCTTGGGGTTTTTGAAGATGCCCTAATGTTGCTTAAAAGATCATAACATTTGCAAGAGCTATGATCTTTTGAGTCCAGTTGCTTTCACTGTTCTTGTGGTATATGGGAAGTTCCAGGCTGTGTCACAGTCTTGACCAACAAAAAGCAAAGGACACTGTAGTAGTTTGTCCCTTAATTGCCTGTAGAGATTGCTTTTGTACTTTTGTTTTTACCTATAAAAATATTTAACTGAGCTACTCTTGGCACATACATGCTACAAAAATAGTTCATGTTATGGGATGCAAACCAAGAAACAAATAAAAGAGAAGGGAATGATCTCTAATGTTTTCTCTTCCTGGTTTGTTGTACCAATCTTAGTGACTATTTGCCACAGATATTTATATGAGTAATATTGATTCAATAAATATATAGTTTATTTAAGAAACATTTACGTTTTTTAATTTTTTTATTTTTTTCCTTTATTTTTTATTTCTTCAAGTTACATCTCAATCGCAGTCCCCTCCCTATTCCCCCTCCAGTCCCACCCTCCCACCCTCAACCCCCCATCCTCTTCCCTTTTTTTTTCTTTTAAGTTTAAGGTATATCTTATTTCCCCCTACAGTTTCTCCTTTCAGTCCAACAAATGGCTCTTTCTCTTATAATAATAAATACAATACAGTACAACAGAGGTAACTAGGCCACAGTTATGAGGGTTATATGGCTTAATGTACATTCCCAATGACCAGTCCATATATATTTGGTACTTGACTTTAACATTCTACTATCTAAACATCTCCATGAGTTTAAAGTTATATATCTGACTCAACATTCATACTAATTGCAACACAATTTTAAAAGTATCTTCTTAGATGTATAACACTCTCTTGACTCCTAAACAACTCAAAATTTAATTATGAGACTTTATCTATCTGTTCTTAAAAAAAAAAGAAACATTTACATAAAGTTATTCCACAAGTTCTTATGAAATAGTTATTCTGTTACTGGACCTCAGACATAAATGATAATTTGTAAAATATTAGTGTTAGACAATATTATCTGACACAACCAATGGATTGTCTGTTCTTTTATGTTCATTCTTTCACTTATATGATTTTGAGTATTGAACACTGGACCTTCACTACAAAGCACACACTCAATCTCTGGATTCACTGGTCTGTATTCCTGACCCCTAAGAGCAAATTGAGATCAGAGGAATGAGAGAAATTATATAGATAGGAAAAAAAAGCCTGTGATTGGTTCTGTTTCTCAAATGAGATGGAATTTAATGCATTATAGTAATTTATGGATTTAGTGAACTTAAAAAGTCCCAAGTATGCAGTGGTTGATCTTTGCCTAATCAAGGTGAATGACATAACAAATCTCAGTCAACAGTCTATGACATTGTAATAGTTGAAATCATTACCAGGTTAAATGCAATATTTCATATTTATGTTATTGTGTACTAGAAAACTATCAAATACAATATCATTTTTAAAAACACATTGATTTTTTTATGACTGCCTATTTTGTCTCAGAGTGCATTTACTATCCCGAACATAGTGATTTCAAACGTCACTTCACACCTGTCACTCAGACTAGGTAAATGTAAGAATGGCATAACCGCTGTCTGAGCAGTCACAATTTTGTTGTTGCAGGAAGGACATAAAAGCATATAACTTGTTTTACTCCACAAAATAGGTAGACAGTTACACAAGGCAATTTTTCTTCTGCTCATTTTATAAAATTCTAAATGAAGTAGCTTGAAAGCTTTCAGAAAGATAATGTTTTTCCTTTTACCTTTGCAGAGCACTACCTTCTAGAAGACACTGTAAATTTGTAGAGATGGTTATGAAATGTGCACTCTTTAGCTTTTTGAATATATGTGTATAATATATATTATAAAAATATATATGAAACTTTAATACCAAAACTCAATATGGTTTAAGTAGATAATAATTGCTTGTTTATTTTAGTCTTGTTTTAAAGGTAAAAACTACATATAGCTAACCTGAGGCTATTATATTTGTACATTAAATAAGTACTTCTTTATACCCAAATTAATACATAGAAAATATTTTTCTAAGTCATGGACACAAGAATTATATTTAGAAAAATGCCTGGCTCTAAGTATTTAAAGCATATCTATTGTTTTATCCTCCAATAACTGAACTCATTATATCCCATAAATTAATTGTGGGCATATTATTAGAAGTATGTGATTATTTTAAAGAGTCACTTCTCTATATCCAACACAAAATTTAAAGAAAACAAAAACTCACTGTGGTGTGCATTTCAAGTTAAGTTTATTTATCTTGTTTTTTTTTTTTCTGTGCATATGCAAGATTTCTACACATAAGCAGTTCCAGTATACTATGAATGTGGCCACTTAGTCAGCTTCTTACTATGGCAGTAAGAAGAGAAAGTGTTACCTGGTATAATTCTTATGTTTAAGTGCAAATTTATATCATATGTTGGAGGACACAGAACAACTTTCAGGAACTGGTTCTCTCTTTCCACCATGTGTATCATGTGGGTCTTAAACTCATTAATCTTGGGTCAAGTGTCTTTATCCATGCAGCAATCCTGCCAGTCCTATATTTTCATTTTTATAACTGAGTCAAATGAGTTCCAGAAAAGTAGCCTAAGTGGCTTGGAGTTCCCTGGCAAACTTACCAGTGCTTACTTTGTCCCAACCAACATGCAAGAAAAGCTCAAGAGATTTAATCTGGAAAAAAGAAACATGAAAACCAATCCAGAAAACAAACCCAAAAATAAAAAATATAAGATGGGTTTGAGGGGGAAGAGGGTTGGGGGGACTGGAGGGGGGAGTAGGGAGGGGATTGTCATTGAGATGTAACTTGAAGAAATAAAAAATAATTAAAAAAAGATTTGTCATTGAATTGAATATTTCTAGGGTTTTTTTTCCTTATTAGATGTGGTAGGATTTGTATTGTCAAATTTAAAAAGGCTTGTTGAGCCAGTGAGTAAAAGGATTTCAACTCACACTGGAAAGTAGAAAGAAATGACAGCTCCAATGAAACTATATTCTTTTAATTAGAAAATCCTTTATGATCCAAATAATTTAAAAAAAGAAATAAGATAAATAAGATAAAAACAGTAATTTAAAATCTTCCAAATAAATAGTGTTCAGAAACATATGGATTCAGCTCAGAAGTCGAGAAGACATTCAAAGAACTAAAACAGACTCTCCTCAAACCATTCAGTAATATGTGAGAGGATTCAACAGTTCCAAACTGTTTTTACTGAGCGAGTACCACACTGACACTAAAACCAGACAGTGATTTAATAAAAAAAGAAACAAACAAAGAAAACAGAAAAAGAAAAGAAAAGAAAATTATACAGAACACACTTTTTTTTTTAAACCTGATTTTATGAAATGACTTTTTGAGGCTAGAAAGAGGAATTTCTGTGAGACCAACTTATCTGTCATGAGTGTTTGACAGGTGGTTGAAAGCAATTCAAAATTGATTCTTATGAATTATAATAACACAACTTTGGATGATTACAAAGTAAAACCAGACAAAGCAAGGAAATTATAATTAATAATTACAATTATTAGTACTGTGTCAGATTTAGCTCAGCAGAGGAGGCACACTTGGGAGCAGAGACAGGTGGATCTCCATGAGTTTGAAGCCAGCCTGGTCTACAAAGCAAGTACAGGACAAGCCAGGACTACATAGAGAAAACATGTCTTGAAAACAAACAAACAAATAAAGCTGGGGGTGGTAGTGGCACACGGCTTAAAAAAAAAGGCAAAAAAAAACCAATAAACCCCCCAAAACATTGTGTCAGTTTTAAAAGTTAAAAAAAAATGTAGCAGTAAACTAATACAAACCTGGGCAAGGTTTCTTACATTATATTTTATCTATAGGTGCAGGAAAATTAATCAGGAAAATTAATCATTTGCTAAATTGTATTTTGAGTTGTAAGTTATCATCATCCCTATTAAGTAGAGTGAGGTTACCAGACAAAACAAAAGTATGGTGAGAACTTAAGACATGAGTTGTACATGCTTTCTGGTTGTGGTCTAAGTTGGGTAGAATGAAATATTGGATGCTGAGACTGTCACACTATTCACTAGTGTGTACATAAGCTTCCGAACTCAACAATACCATGTAAATAAAGAAGTATAAGTTGGGGTAGCTGATGGAAGAAGTGCGGTGTTAACTCAAGCCTGCCATTGTTATTAATGTTCTCTGACTTAATACGAAAGCCAGTGAAAATCCTGCAAAAATCTGTGTGGAAAACAGTATCAAGAACACTATAGTGTATGTCTGAGAGATACTAAATAGTGAGGTTTTGGACCATGTTTCTCTCAATACAGTATTGTTCAAATCCCACAAATATTATTTCTGAAACAAACAAACAAATGGAAAGTGTTAAATGTTCCACAGTGCATGACTTTGATTAAAACTACACAAAAGCTATTTGTTTCAACACGGCTTCTTATATGAGGTTCTTAACTTGAATATGAGAGTTACACGTTGAAACAAACAAATAATAAATAAATGGTTTCTGATAACTTTGTAAATATAAATATGCTCTAAATATATTATGTGATGAATCCAAGAAATTCCTAGAGGTGCTCACCGTGTTACATTGGACAATGCACAGCAGGCCTGGTTATGAGCAGACACCTCTACTTTGTACTGTGAAGGTCACCAAGGCAGACAATGCCACAACAACTACTTGAGACTTTTCACAGATTTGAGACTACTGTATGCTGTGAATGGTGGTGTTTTACTGTGCATATAAATGTCTCTGCTCCTATAGAAACATATGGTTTCATTATGGAAGACAAAGACTTTCAACATTCCATACTGTTATTTTTCAGTATGTATCAAACTAGTGTCTCTGAACAGTCTCGTATTACAATGCTTGATTTAGAAATTTTCATTTGAATTGTTTTGAGTTTCACAAAGTATTGTTGATACCTTGGAAATGGAACAGGGTTTCTGACAATTTCTAAAATGGGCTTAAATATACCTATGCCATATATTTTTACTATGTATTTATGTGGCACTCTTATTATAATGTGGTATTCTTGACACTGGTAATTATAAAGTCAAAATTTTAGTCAATTGTAAAAATGTTGAAGATGTCCTACAGTATCAATTATTGAAGCAGTATTTTTAAGAATTTATACAAAATAAAAAATTATAGTCATCTCATTAGACATATTTGATTTAGTGATTAATAAATAGTAAATTATATGAATATCAAGAACTTGTTTTCAACTTAATCTCTTCAGTATTTACTATAAATAAATTTTAATTGGCATACTTAATATTCCTACATTTTTGGGTTACATGAATACATCTGATGGGAAAAGAGGTTATAAGTGTAAAAATATTTAAGAAGCATTGGCTTAAAACAACTACAGGAAATTTTATTATGCTCAAAAATCTTCATTTTATCCAGCTAACCCTTAATAGAGTCAGTTCTTCCCTGGTCCATGTGAGTAAGCTGAAGCATACTGTAGAGCAGGTCTGACAGTGATTTTATTTGTGAGTCTGGCTATGGACTTATTTGAGCTAGAGTTGGAATAGCAATATGTTGCTTTCCTATGTGGAATGAACATGTTCACAACATGATGGCTAGCTTTGTATAGTAAGCATGAGCTAAAAGATGAGAGAGAGAAAGAGAGAGAGACATGCATAGGATACATTTTGCCTTATTTGGTTTCCCTTTCTTCTTTTCTTTCTTTCCTTCGTTCATTCCTTCCTTCTTTCTTTCTTTTTAAAAGTTTTTTTTGTTTGTCTGTTTTTTTGCTCTTTGCTTTTTTGTTATTGCTGTTGCTTTTCAACCCAGGGCTTCACTATAATAGTTCTGTCTGGCCTTGAAGGCCTTGAAGTCAAAGAGATCTGCCTCCCTCTGCCTCCTAAATGCTGAGACAGACTAAAGGTCTGTGCCACCACTCCTGGCTTATTCTGTTTTCAATGGCAACAAAATTACCATGTATTTTAAAGAGAGAGATGAAGGATTCAGGACAGTTAGAAGTTCTATCATTTCATACAATGATATTTTGGCCTGAAGAAATGAAATGATGCACTAGAAAATTAGCAATGAAATGATTGATGGGTTAAGGAGAACCCTCAAGAGTAATAAAAGTTGTATATTTCAAAGTTGGGAGGCAGTTGCTTAATGATTTGTACAATGGAGAAATGCCACTGGGAATTCATGTTGAAGTATTGAAAGACTTCAAGGTAAAAGTTTCTGGTCCGTGTAGGAAAGATAAGAAAGGCCATGCAAATCATGGAGAGGAATGTGCTTATGTCTGCATGGCAGTTAGAGGACACTTCACACATTTAAGAACAAAGTAAGGTGGAGTGCTGTGCTACTGACTGATGACCACAGAAAGGACTACAACCCAGCATGGGTAAATCAGCCTTCACATCTGAGATGCTGCTTTAGATGGGAAAGCAGATCCTATAGCTTATAGCTGTGATTATGCCAAAGCAGAGATCTCATGTCAGAAAGCTAGCTATTCCAGGGCAGATCCAGCAGGCGGCCAGCTTTCCTTCTCTGCACACATTGACATAAGCTTCTCTTGTTCTTTATTAAATATTTCTAAAGTAAGCCTTGGTCTGTGTTTCCTTTTTTTAAATGTTTATTTATTACTTCAGGTACATCTCCATCACAGTGCCTTCTTTCCACCCCTCCCAGTCCTGCCCTCCCTCCCTCTATCCTCATCCCTTTCATCCCACACCTCTGTAGTGGAGTGACCCTACACAACAGTCCCCCGCCCCAGTTCAGCAGTCATATGAGAGCCCAGAGCCCCTCATACACTTGGGGCCTACAAGGCAGCACCACTAGGGAAAAGTGTCTCATTGACAGGAAACAAAGTCTATGTTCCTGTTCCCCTTGGTGCATTGGTTGTAGTATAGTTATCCTGTAGTATATGGCTAAAATCTAACTATAAGTGAATAGATGCCATGTGCATCCTTCTAAGTCTGGGTTAGCTCACTCAGGATGAGCTTCTCTAGTTCCATCCATTTGGCTGCAAATTGCATGATTTCATTGTTTCTGATATCTAAGTTTTTTTTTTTTATTCATTCCTTGGTTGAGGGACATCTGGGTTGTTTCCAGTTTCTATCTGTTACAAATAAGGCTGTTATGAACATAGATGAGGAAATGTCCTTGTGGTTTGGTGAGGAATCATTTGGATGTATGCCCAGAAGTGGTATGGGTGGGTCTTGAGGTAGAGCTATTCCAAGTTTTCCAAAATATCACCAGACTGATTTCCACAGTGGTTGTACAAGCTTGCACTCCCACCAGCAATGGAGGTGTGTTCCACTTTTCTTCAGAACCTTGCCAGCATGTGCTGTCATTTGAGATTTTGATCTTCTGACAGGTGTGAGATGGAATCTCAGAGTCATCTTGAGTTGTATTTCTCTTCAGACCAATATCCCTCATGAACATAGATGCAAAAATACTTAATAAAATACTGGCAAACCAAATCCAAGAACACATCAAAATTATCATACACCATGATCAAGTAGGCTTCATTCCAGGAATGCAGGGATGGTTCAACATACAAAAATCCATCAACGTAATTCACCATATAAACAAGCTGAAAGAAAAAAACCACATGATCATCTCGCTAGCTGTGGAAAAAAAAAAACATTTGACAAAATGCAACACCTCTTCATGCTAAAAGTCCTGGAAAGAATGGGCACACAAGAACAATACCTAGAAATAATAAAGGCAATATACAGCAAGCCAGTAACCGGCATCAAATTAAATGGAGAGAAACTTAAAGAATATCCTCTAAACTCAGGGACAAGACAAGGATGTCCACTTTCGCCATATCTCTTCAACATCGTACTTGAAGTTCTTGCTAGAGCAATAAGACAACTAAAGGAGATCAAGGGGATACGAATTGGAAATGAAGAAAGCAAATTATCCCTATTTGCTGATGATATGATAGTGTACATAAGCGACCCCAAAAATTCCACTAGAGAACTCCTACAGCTGATAAACACCTTCATCAAGGTGGCTGAATACAAAATTAATTCAAAAAAATCAGAAGCCATTCTTTATACAAAAAAATAAATGGGCTGAGAAAAATATTAGGGAAACAACACCCTGGTCTGTGTTTCCTAAAACAAATGCTTAAAATTTAAAGACAATTCTCTATGACTGCAGCAAATAGTCAGAGATCCATATTTTAACCAGAGATGTTATCAATTCTGAAAACTAAGGCACAGGTAACCTAGCTTTAAATTTAATATATGAAAATAATTGCAATACTCTTACATGCAATACTATGTAGGATATTAGTGTTTCTATCTTTCTGTTTTGTAGGTTTCGGGTCATTTTTGGATGATGATCATAATTTCATGTGTTGGATCAGTACTGAGCCTTCTCTATTGTGGTTAGAAAAGTAATTATCTATAAGTACATGTTTCTACCTAGTCTTGGAGACCAATAATGACTTTCAGGGAAACCTTGCAACCTGGGCAGTAATATGACCCTCTTCTGCTGTATTTCCTATTGTTGTATAACAGATCTGACAGTATATTGGCCTGAGACAGCCACACAATTTCTCACAGTTTCAACACATGTATGGTGCAGAGGCAGCCCTGCAGGCTGTACAGCTCAGGGACGTTCAGGGCTGCACTCCCAGTCTCCTTCTAAAGTCACATAGTCATGTCAGACTTCCTTTTGTGCTAGGACTGACTACTCCATTTTCCTTGTGGTTAAAACTGTAAAAAACCAAAGGGGTGGCCTGTACTATAGGAGAAATACTTATTTAGAACTACGTATTATTTGGCAGACTGCAACTGGAACATGATTTTGGTGGTACTATGCCTTCTGAAAGCTAAATGACACAGGAAAATATGCTGAGATATGAGAATCAAGCACCTTTATCGTCATCAGCAGCAGCAAAAACATGGGATTGTGTGTTGTAGTTGCTTTTTCTCTCAGTCTCAAGCTCCCAGAAGTAAGATTCAGACTCAGAATATATTTACAAATACCTAGGCCATACAGCTAGGCTTGTTCCATCACTAGCTAATAACATAAAATAATCCATTTGTTCTAATCTAAGTTCTGCTATGTGGCTGGTTACCTTTTCTCAGGAACCATGTTTCTTTCCTCTTCATGTCTTCCTGGGAAAATCCCATGAACCTGGCACTGTCCCAGAATTCTCTCTGCCTACCATACATCCCGACTCCCATTCTAACTTTTCTTATAGTCTATAAGGCTTTTGTTGACAGCTGCTACATCCATACGATAGACAAGATATCCTTCCACAATTGTGAGGGCATATTTCAGTCTAGAACACTCAAGGTCTAGAAGTTGCAGAAGAATTTAAGTGCATGTCTGTTTCCTTTAATATCCTGCATTATTTTCTATAAAATCATACCTCACAGAGGACGTAATTCTAATGCTGCATTTTATGCATAGACAAAAAAAAATTGAAAATTGAAAAATGGTTGTCTTCCCATGCTTATTTATTGATTTTCATATAAGATTGCAACTTCAGACTTCATGATAAAGCATGACAAGATGTTATATATTGATGAAAATTTAGTTATATTATCTCCTAAAGGTAACTGCCAAAATTCACAATTATAATATTATTTTAAGGTTAGCCTGTAGCTTTTAAGTTATAGCCTTCTTTTGTACTCACTTGATTTACTATTGTAAAGATCCACAACATTTTTTAGAAGATATGTCCGTCTTCCAGATATTCTGAATTGACTGGCTAAGAACCATTTTGTCCAAATATTCTGAAAAGCCCTATAATCTTTGATATCAATTACTATAGACAAGAAATTTAATGTTTGAATATATCACATTTCCATAAGAATAAACTGGAAGGAGGGAAATCAGACTGTGGAATTCTTGTGCTGTAAGATGTAGGATGGCAATAAGTTCATCTTTGCCCTTAATTGTTACAGGAATAATTTAATTTCTTTTTCCTCATTAAATTAAATTTATTTATTGACTTTACATCCCAATTATGACCCCTTCCCTCCTCTCCTCTTAGTCTCACCCTCCCACCATCTTCACCCATCCCTGGTCCCCTTCCCTGAGGAGAAGCGGAACCCCCACCCCATACCAACTTGCCCTAGCACATCAAATTACATCAGGACTAAGTGCATCCTCTTATACTGAGGCCAGACCAGGCAGCCCAGCTAGGGGAAAGTGATTCAAAAGGAAACAACATAGTACATGTCAGAGACAGTCCCTGCTCCAATTGTTAGGCGACCCACATGAAGAGTAAGCTGCCCATAAGATACATATGTGTAAGAGGCCTAGGCCCAGTTCATGCATGTTCTTTGGTTGATAGTCTAGTTTCTGTGAGCACCATGGGTGTAGGTTAGTTGACACTGTCTTCTTGTGGAGTTCTTATCCCCTCAAAGTCCTTCCTCCAACTCTTCCAACAAGACTCCCAGATTGCCGTCTAATATTTCACTGGGTGGGGGGGGGTGTCTCAGCATCTATTTCAGTCTGCTGATGGGTGGAGCCTCTCAGAGGACAATTATGCCTGGACTTCTGTCTGCAAACATAGCAGAGTGTCATTAATAGTGTCAGGGAGTGGCTTCTGCCTATGGGATGGGTCTCAAGTTGGACCAGTCATTGGTTGACCATTTCCTCAATCTCTGCTCCATCTTTATTCCTGCATAGCTTGCAGGCAGGGTAAATTTTGGGTAGAAGGTTTTATGGGTGGTTTTCTGTCCTCCTCCCTCCACTGGAAGTCATGCCTGGCTATAGAAGGTGGCTACTTCAGTCTCCATATCCCCAATTACTAGGAGTCTCAGCTATGCTAGGAGGCTCACCACCATATCCTCCCAGTAACCTACTCCATCCTAGGTCTCCAGCTTGTCCCAGAGATGTCCCCCCAACCCCCCAACCAGTTTCCCTTCTCTCTCCCAGCCTACCTACTATCCCCAATCTCCCCCCACACCTAAATACCCCCTGGCTGTTCCCATCCCCACTCCCTCTGCCACTCAGCTCCCTCTCTTCATCCACTTCCAATGTCCATTTCATTCTGTCTTCTGAGTGAGATTCAAGCATCTTCCCTTGGGCCCTCCTTGTTACTTAGCTTCTTTTGGTCTGTGGATTATACTATGGTTATCCTATACTTTATTAACTTGTAAGTGAGTACATACCATGTGTGTTTTTCTGTGTCTAAGTTACCTCACCCAGGATGATATTTTTTAATTCCATCCATTTGCCTGCAAATTGGACAATGTACTTGTTTTTAATAGCTGAATAATATTCCATTGCACAAATGTACCACAACTTTTTTTAGCCATTCTTTGCTTCAGGGACATCTGAATTTTTTTTTCCAATTTCTAGCTATTACAAATAAAGTTGCTATGAAGCAGCTATGAGCAATAGCTCAGAAAATTTCTTTGTGGTGTGGTGGAGCATCTTTTGGCTATATGCCCAGGAGTGGCATAACTGGATCTTGAGAGAGAACTATTCCAATTTTTCTGAGAAAGCACCAAATTGTTTTCTAAAGTGGTTGTAGAAGTTTACACTCCCAAAAGCAATGTAGGAGTGTTCCCAAAGCTTCAAAAGATATAAGAAGATTGAAATAATACCTTGTATCTTATCAGATTACCATGAATTAAAGGTGGACTTCAAAAACAACAGAAACAACAGAAAGCCTATAAACTCATGTAAACTGAACAACTCTCTACTTTATGACCATTCGGTCAGGGAAGGAATAATGACTTTCTAAAATTCAATGAAAGTGGAGGCACAACATAGACAAACTTGTGGGACACAATGTAACCAGGGCTAAAAGGAAAGTTCATAGCATTAAGTGCCTTCATAATGAAATTGGAGAGATCTCATACTAGCAACTTAAGAGCACATCTGAAAAGTCTAGAATAATAAGAAGCAAACACTACCAAGAAGAGCAAATGGCAGAAAATAATCAAACTCAAGGCTGAAATCAATAACTTAGAAACAAAGAAAACAATACAAGGAATCAACAAAACTATAAGTTGGTTCTTTGAGAAAATCAACAAGATAGACAAACCCTTAGCCAATCTAACTAAATGGCAGAGATAATATCCAAATTAATAAAATAAGAAATAAAAAGGAGGGCATAACAACAATGAGGAAATCAGAAGAATTATTAGGTCTAACTTCAAAGCCTATACTCTACAAAACCTGAAAGTCTAATTTAATTTCTTCACTGAAGAAACTTCTGATTATTTGTGTGGAGTTCATCCAGGTTTTTAAACCTACTTGGATGATGGATTATTCAGAGCTCTGAGAAACTTTACAGCACTCCATGCAATCTTGTCACAGTTTATCTTGGTACTCTTGTCTTTTTTTCTGCTGCCAAATATCTTCCAGCTTTTCATGGCTTTTTGTCTTAACAAATTTTTGGAATATTGTGCTTGTGACTAGTTCCTCACCCACCTCCAGGCTGCATCTGAGGGTTTATTTCTCCCACACATTTGTGTCAAGTTTATTCTACAGAGGGAATCTAGTCTAGTACTTGCTCATTTTGCTCTTTTGTGTTTAAGATACAGTCTCATTACATTATCTTGGCTGGCCTCAAATACACCATCCTCCTTTCTCAGCCTCTCAAGTGCTGCCATGATGGGAGTGCAACACTGAGTCCAGTGTCTAATTTACCATTCTGACAGGGTTGCTTTAAGTCATCTGAAGGCATACCACTTCATTGTGCTTTTAAGGGATGATCTGATACAGAAGCCCAAGGAAACCCAGAGCATCACTACTAGGGTTTCCTGGTGGAGATCAAATGTCAGAAGCATAGGAATGTTCATATGGACTGGATCCAATGGAACGTGGTAATATGCTGGAATGATGTCTTTTTCATTTCAGAGACTGGGTAACTTATAAAGTGCAGCCACTTGCTCTCACTGTTCTTGGGGCTGAGAAACTCTAATGCAAGGTCACCTGGGGTTTGGAGAAAGACTACTTGCTGCATAGAAGGTGGAGGGGAGAAGGATGCCCAGCACTATTTTTAAAAAGTACCTAATCCCATTCTTGAAGGAGGTGACATCTATAAATCTCTTCTTGATGCCATCACATAGACCAACAAGATTCAAGACCAAAATGCTCCTGAGTCTGTTGCTTAATCATAATATAACTTAATGAAAATCACTTAAATAATCTATGATAATGCTGGACTCAGGTCTGCTCTGGTAACTACAATGATGTCAACCAGGAACTCTGTGAACTGGCTCTGGGTCTGCTTCTTGGGTCATAGCGAGCATGAGGGGAGCAGCTGCACACTGCACTGTAATTGAAGTTGCTGGTAAGACCTTTCTTCTCTTTCTGTCAGCACTGCTTGGCTGTGCCTCACAATTTGACATCAGCTCAGAGAGATACCCTCTTGCTGCTGTCCTCTGTCAGATATTCTCTAAGTTTGAGGGTCTCTGCCTTTAATGTGTGCTCCTCTCAGTAACCTCAGCCAAGATGTGTCCTTAGGACACAGTCTCAGCCCCTGAATATCTGTAATCCCTCACTGGGTGGGATTGATATCACTGAGTACACATTTTTCTGGGACAGGTTTTTGAGAATGCTTTCTTTATGACATGGAAGTAGTACTAATTCTCACAGCACCAAGCATAGTCATTTTCCAAAGTAAGTTCAAAATTACATTCTGAAATCAATAGGAGTCCCATTGGTATTTGGGAATTATCACTTCTCCTTTCATGACCAAGATGGATAGATTGTATAATGCATTAACATAATTTTCTGGGTGTTAAGAGTGGTCTAAAAATGGAAACTGATACCCCATGATCCTGAAACAGGTTTTATGTTGTGACCTATTCATGTTCTTCATCTAGACACTCAACATCTGTCTGTATCCCAGATCAGTTTTGCCTTGTGCCATAGATTAATTTCTAGTGAACAGTAAGTAATTTTTAACTTAGGTAACTTACAAATGAAGAAATGGTCCTAGTAAGAAAAGGAAGAAATGTGTGATTAACTCCAGAGTCCAGCACAAATAAATGATGCTGTCCCTGACTTCAGTTCCCTTCCACAGCTTGACAGACAACAGAGAGTGTCTGTATAGAAATTGACAGTTGTTTGCATTTCATTCATTTCACTATTAAAGTCTAATCCCCACCTTATTCATGAAACCTTTTCCAGCTTTCTTGACATGACATGAAATCTCTTTCAAACATTTCTGGTGTCACGTTGTTTAATAGACTGCAAACTGAGTGCCAGGGATAGTGTGATGAGCAGCTGGAGCAAATCAGGGGGATCCATGGCCTATTTTCAGAAACAGGTTGGACCTTATAGAAGAGTTGAATGTTGCTATAAAGTCAAATAGTTTTGCCATACAGGCAATTCCCAGGTCTTCACACATCATTTTAAAGAATTCTCACTTGATTGGCTTGGTTCAGGATAACAGTTTTGTTGTTGTTTTGAGAACAAAATGGAGGACAAAAGGAACAACCCCACCATTTAGCTGCACACTTCTTGAAGAGTATCAGAAGCTATAGTACAAACACTTGAACATTTACACTAAAGGAGCAAATCAAACAAAGTGAGACAGAGAAACTTGGGTGTTGGAATTTTTTCTTTTCTTTTTATTTTTTAATGTTTGTTTATTACTTCTGGTTACATCTCCATCACAGTGTCCTCTTTCCACCCCCTCAGTCCCACCCTCCCACCCTCTACCCACTATCCCTTCCATCCCACTCCTCTGGAGTGGAGTGTCCCTACATAACAGTCCCCACCCCATTTCAGCAGTCATATTACAGCCAAAAGCCTCCTCATACACTGGAGGCCTACAAGGCAGCACCACTAGGGCAAAGTGTCTCATTGACAGGAAAAAAAAGTCTATGTACATCTTGCCTTTGGTTCATTGGTTGTAGTATAGTTATTCTGTACTATATGGTTAAATTGGACTATAAATGAATAGTTGCCATGTGCATCCTTCTGAGTCTGGGTTAGCTCACTCAGGATGAGCTTCTCTAGTTCCATCCATTTGGCTGCAAATTGCATGATTTCGTTGTTTCTGATAGCTGAGTAGTATTCCACAGTGTAGATGTACCACAGTTTTTTAATCCATTCTTTGGTTGAGGGACATCTGGGTTGTTTTCAGTTTCTAGCTATTACAAATAAGGCTGCTATGAACATAGATGAGGAATCTTCCTTGTGATTTGGTGAGTAATCATTTGGATGTATACCCAGAAGTGGTATGGCTGGCCGGCTTTTTCAGTATCTAATGATATTATTATATGCTTTTTTTCAGTTTTTTTTTTTAATACGGTAGATGACGGCGAATAGTTTTCATATGTTCAACCATTCCTGCATCTCTGGGATGAAGCATTCTTAGTCATGTTGGATGGTCTTTTTGATATGCTCTTGAATTCAGTTTGTCAGTATTTTACTGGATATTTTGTATCAATGTTCATGAGGTAAATTGGTCTCTTAATTCTCTTACATTGTTGAATCTTTGTGCTATGGGTATAAGGGTGACTGTGGCCTCATAAAATGAATTTGGGAATGTTCCTTCTGTTTCTATTTTGTAGAATAGTTTGAGGAGTAGTGGCACTAGCTCTTCTTTGAAAGTCTGGTAAAATTCTTTGGTAAAGCCATCTTTTGGTTGGGGGAATTTTAATGATTGTTTATATTTCCTAAGGGGTTATATGTCCTTTTAAATTGTTTATTTGATCTTGACTTAATTTTGGTAAGTAGTATCCACAGATAAATTTGCCCATTTCTTTTAGATTTTCCAATTTTGTTGAATATAGGTTTTTGAAGTCTATCTTAATGATTCTTTGGATTTCCTTGGGGTCTATTGTGTTCCCCTCTTCATTTCTGATTTTGTTAATTTGAGTATTCTCTCTGTGTTTTTTAGTTAGTTTGGATAAGGGTTTGTCTATCATGTTGATTTTCTTAAAGGACTCTTTGTTTCATTGATTCTTTGTATTTTTCTCTGTTTCCATTTTATTGATTTCAGTCCTCAGACCATTATTTCCTGTTCTGTACTCCTCTTGGGTGTGTTTTTTCTTTTCTTTCCTAAAGCTTTCAGAGTGCTATTAGGTTCCTAGTATGAGATCTCTCCAATTTGTTTATGTAGGTACCACTTTCATTGTGTCCTGTAAGTTTGGATATCTTGTACATTAATTTTCATTGAATTCTAAGAAGTCATTGATTTCTTTTTTTTTTTTCTGCCTTGACCCAGTAGTCATTCAGTAGACTTGTTCAGGTTTCATGAATTTGTAGGCTTTCTATTGTTTCTGCTGCTGTTGTTAAAATTCAGCTTTAATTTTTGGTGGTCTGATAGGATATAGGGGGCTATTTCAATTTTCTTATATCTGTTGAGGCTTGCTTTGTGATCAAGTTTGTGGCCAATTTTGGAGAAGCTTCTGTGAGGTACTGAAAAGAAGGTATAGTATTTTTGTGTTTGGGTGAAAGGTTCTGTAGATATTTGTTGGTTCTGTAGATATTTGTTAGGTGCATTTGGCTTATAATTTCTGTGTGTTCCAGTATTTCTTTGTTTTGTTTGTGTCTAGATGATCTATCTATTAGTGAGAGTGGGGAAAGTGGGTTATTGAAGTCTCCCACAATTAATATGTGAGGTTTAATGTGTGATATATACTTTAATAATTTTGGGGGGGGTATAAATGCTAAGAACTGAAAATTATCTTGATGGATTTTTTCCTTTGAAGAGTATGAAGTGTCCTTTCCCATTTCTTTTGATTAGTTTTCATTTGATCTGTATCTTGTTAGATATTAGAGTGGCTACACAAGCTTGCTTCTTGGGTTTATTTTCTATGAAAGTTTTTACTAACCCTTTACTCTGAGGCTTGGGTATCTTTGATATTGAGATGTGCTCCTTTTTATAAAATATATATATTTTTTAATTTTATGTTCATTGGTGTTTTGCCTTCATGTGCATCTGTTTGAGGTTGTCAGAAGCCTTGGAACTGGAGTTACAGACAAGTGTGAGCTGCTATGTGGATGCTGGGAATTGAACCCATGTTCAATCATTGCTATTAACCTCTAAGCCATCTTTGTAACCCCTGAGGTGTGTTTTTCATATGTAGCAGAAGGATGGATCCTGTTTTCACATTCAGTCTGTTAGCCTGTGTCATTTTATTGGATGGGCTCTTATATAGTCTTATAGTGTCTTACATGTTTATAGGACTTCCATCCAGGCCCTTCTGTCTTTGAGAATCTCCATTGAGAAGTCAGGGATAATTCTAATAGACACCCATTTATCTGTTACTTGCCCTTTTCCCCTTGCAGCATTTAATATTGTTTTTTTTTTTGTTAGTGTTTTTATCATTATGTTATAAAGGGACTTTCTTTTCTGGTCCAATATATTTGGTGTTCTGTATGGTTCTTGTACTTTTATAAGCATGTCTTTATTTGGGTTAGGAAAAATTTCTTCTCTGATATTGTTAAAAAACATTTTCATTTTCTAGACTTTGAGCTAGGACTCTTCCCCTTCTTCTATTCCTATTAATTTTAGGTTTGATCTTTTCATGGTGTTCCAGATTTTCTGGATGTTTTGTTTCAGAAATTTTTCATATTTAATATTTTCTTTAGCCAATGTATCTATTTCTTCTATCATATATTCAATGCCTGAGAAACCCTCTTCCATCTCTTGTATTCTGTTGGTGAAGCTTGCTTCTGTAGTTTTTGTATGGTTTCCTAGATTTTTCATTTCCAGAATTCCCTATTTGTGTTTTCTCTATTGTTTCTATTTCCATTTTTAGATCTTGAAGAGTTTTATTTGTTTCCTTCAACTGTTTGTATGTTTGTTTTTTTCTTGATTTCCTTTAAAGGATTTATTTATTTCCTCCAATTGTTTGTGTTTTCCTGGATTTCTTTAAGGGATTTATTCATGTCTTTGTCAAGGGTCTCTGTGATCTTCATAAAGCTTGTTACAAGTTCTTTTTTCTTGTGCTTCAGCTGTGTTTGAATATTCGGGGCTTGCTATAGTAGGATAGCTGAGATCTGGTAATGTCATATTGCTTTTGTTGATGTTGATTTTTTCTTATGCTGGCATGTACGTCTTTGGGTTTGGGGTGATTATAGGTCCTGGTGCCAATTTCTGAGTTTGTCTTTGTTGGATGAGTGTCTTGTTCTTTGATTTCTATTTCTTCTTTTGTCTTCTCGTTGGTGTGTCCTGTGATTGAACAAGAGTCTCCATCTGAGATAGGGTCTGGATTTTCTCTTCCTGAGTTGAGGAATGTGACATGGTGACAAGGCTTCTGGAAATTAGAGATAGGGTGAGGAGTACTAAGATATTGGGGGAATTTACAAGCAGGTAGTCTACCTGGATTTTTGATGGCTGTAGTGGGCTCTGATCAAATAAGGAATCACTACTTGAGTTAGGGGAGCAATGATGGCATGGGAGAAGTCTGTAGCCAAGCAGCCTACCAGGAGTTCTAGTCTCTTGTTGAGCAGGGGATCATGCAACCACTCTTAACTTGTGGTAAGCCATATCTCCAGATTCTTAATGTATCTATATGTATATGTAGATATTTATCTATATATAGATAGCTATATCTTCATAGATATATATGATTATATGGAGTTCGTTTGTTTATTTTAGGTTTTTCAAGACAGGGTGTCTCTGTGTGTCCTTGACTGACTTGGACTCACTTTGTAGACCAGGCTAGCCTTGAACTCACAGAAATCCACCAGCCTCTGCCTCCCGAGTGCTGGGATTAAAGGTGTGCACTACCATGCCTGGCAAAAATTCATTTTTTTTCTTTTCTTTTCTTTTTTTTTTCAAGGCAGGGTTTCTCTGTGTAACAGAGTCCTGGCTGTCCTAGACTCACTTTGTAGACCAAGCCAGCCTCAAAGTCATAGAGCTCCATCTGGTTCTGCCCCCCAAGTGCTGGGATTAAAGGCATGTGCCACCACACCCAGCTATTTATTTATGTTAATTATTTATATTATTAAGCAAATTATTTAAATTATTTATCTCTAATATATACGGAGAGAGAATATTATGAGAAAATATGCAACATTTGTCTTTCTGGGGCTGGGGTATCTCATTCATTTTGTTTATTTCCAGCCATACTCATTTACTTACTAGTTTTATTCCTTGTTTTTTCTTAATAGCTGAATAATGTTCAATTGTGTAAATGTATTTAATTTTCATTATCCACTCATCAGTTGATGGACATTTAGGCAGTTTCTATTTTCTGGCTATAAAAAATAGAGAAGCAAAGTTCCTTGAGAACTTGGTATTGTGCAGAGGCTAAACTAACTCTTCAAAGAATGACTTCACTCTTCATCCCTGTTTGTATTAAACTGCAAGAAAAGAGATGAATCAAGGAAAGATGGTCAGCAAAGGGGATGTAGAACTTAGAGATTTGAGGAATTTTATTTTACTCATACCATGTTTTGAAAACTGAAGATTGTTCTGAAGTGTTTTCTAGTATGTAGCTATCTAGCTTTTGGTATAGACATAAACAATGTGATGCTTGATTTCATGTAGTAATCTCAGTAGAATCTAGCACCAAAAAAGAAATGCTTACAGCCGGAAAATACACTGTCAGGTTAAGTAAAGTATATGGAGAAAATGTGAAAAAAAAAAGAAAGGCTTTCATACATAATAGGTATATGATGGCCTCCATGATAATTTTGTCACTAGCAAATTGTTTCTCTATTAATCCAAGAGTTACACAAGGATCTGTTTTCTAGACTTCCAATCAGTTGTTCCTCACTTCCACTTCCATTTTAGATTGTACCTGGGCATTGTTTGCATTTTCTAAACAAGGTGGAAATTATATATATATATATTTCCAGTCAGGACTGAAACTCAAGCAGAGCACACAGGAGCTGTTTGTTGCAGAGGCCATGGAGAGGTGCTACTTACTGGCTTGCTTCCCATGGCCTGCTCAGCCTGCTTTTTTAGAGAACCCAGGACCACCAGCACAGGGATGGCCCCACTCACAATGGACTGCATCCTCTTCCATTGATCAATAATTGAGCAAATACCTTATAATTGGATCTCATAGAGGCATTTTCTTAACTGAAAGTACTTCCTCTCTGATGAATCTAGCTTGTATCATATTAACTAACACCAATCTAGCCAGTACAAAATACAATGGAATTTTGTTGTATTCACCTCTGCCTTCTTGCATCTGCTCCCTCTTCCATTGAAACCTTTCTTCTCAAGAAACCCTTTTTATTTTTATTTTGTGTGAGTGTGTGTCTCTGTGTGTGTGTGTGTGTGTGTGTGTGTGTGTGTGTGTGTGTAATCCATTAGCAAATTAAGAACAAGTCCATTAAAAAATGGATATACTTCAAGAAAAGATAAAATACTTTGGAATCAACTTAACCAAAGAAGTGAAAGAGATCTACAATGAAACTTTAAAACACTTAAGGAAGCAATTGCAAATACTAAAAGATGGACAGACCTACCATGTTCATGTATTGTCACAGGATTATGTTGTGAAAATGGCCACATTGCCAAAAGCAAAGTTACAGATCCAGTGCCATTACAATAAGAGCTCCAATACCATTTTTTACTGAAATAGAAAAGCAAATTCATAAAGAATTGCAAACGAGTGTATAGTAATGCAAACCTCAACAATAAGAACACAGCACACCTGATTTCAAGTGGTAGAACAGAGCCATAGTAATAACAACAGCATGGTATGAAAGCAAATATATAGTCTGATGGAGGATGATAGAGGACCCACATCACTACCTGTTATTGGACAGAAAACAAAAATATGCATTGAAGAAAAATCAGTCCCTTCAACAAGTAATGGAGAATTGGATGTCTACATGAAGAAGAATGAATGTAGACCATTTTTTCCCCAACATAATATTGTGATTTCATACAATGCACCCAGATCACACTCCATTCCCATTCCTTCCTGATCCACCTTCCTACTCTTGAGCCCCACCATAAAACAAAACAAAACAAAACAAAGCCCCCCCCCAAAAAAAAAAACAAACTAAAAAATACACCAAGTGCAATTTGTGTTGCTCATATAATCATTACAACATGGTGAAACTCTCTGCAAGTACCCAGCCCCTTAAACAAAACTGAGTCTTTTCCCATCACCCAACTGTGAATTACTACACTTTAGCATCTTTATCACAATTTTAAGCCTCAGTGGTTTCTTGTCTGGACTTTTTCTTTTGGGAGCAGAGACGTGGAGGAGAGATTCTTGCAGAAGCCTTCAGTGTCTCTCAATTAGGTAGGATTCTGGAGTCATTGATACCACTGCAACAGAAGCGTCTTTGCCCATAACAGCCAGCACCAGCACGGATCCTGGACTTCCATATGGTTTCTGGTGACAGCATGGACTTCATCAGGACCGATGGCAGCAAGGACCACATGCACTCACATAGCCTTGGAATCAGCACAGAGCACAGACATTCATGTGGCCTCCCGCTGCAGCATAGAGGATGGACTTCAACATGGCTGCGGGAGGCAGCACAGGCCATACACATCAACATGAGCTCCTACAGCAGGATGAACCATGCACATCAACATGGCCTCCAGGGGGCAGTACAGAGGCAGCAAGGTCCAAAGACATCACCACAGCCTCAGGCAACAGCCCATCCTATCGACAACCACATATGTCTGATGGACCAAAACCCCAAAATATTGACATGTTCCCGGGTGGCAGCACAGACCACATACACCAGCATAGCCTCCAGACCATGGACATCTATATGTCATGGTTATAGTGTCTGTGTGTCCGGTCCAGTGTCTCCGCTCCCACACCTGCACAGACTATAGACATCCTTATATCCTCCAGTAGTAACACGGTTCATGGGAATCAACATTGCCTTTGGCTTCAGCATGGACGACAGACTCTGGCACAGGCCCAACTGTAGCATAGACCAGGGATCACATACAGAGCAACATGGCCTCTGGCGACAGCATGGACCATGGAGGTTTTTTGAGGAGCCCCAATCCAGAAAATGAATCTTTCTCCATTTCATACATCCTGCCACTGCCCCAAGCCAGGGCTAGGCAGTATGTTCAGGGGCAGGGCCTGCTCGAGCTTGAGGCTGCTCACCATGTTGGTTCTACTTGGCAACTGCATGTTCCCCAGTCCACAGCCATGTTCATACCTGTCACCTCTACTGCTGTGTCTCAAGTTCTCCCCCTCTCTACTGCATGCACACTGCTCCATTCTGACATCCTTCCCACCTCTCCATCCTTTTGGGAGAGCTCAATCTATGAGAGCTCCAGGCCACTGCACACCTCTCTGCCCTCTGTGAAAGCTTTCCTATTGGCTCACACATGTTACCATCCTGCATCTGGCCTGCTGCTAATGCTGTGGCTCACACTCTTTCCCTCCCAGCAGAGTGAGCTTCACAAGCTGAAGTAGAGGGGGCACCATGCTGCAGGCAGGGTCCACTTGCCCAATCCTCCCAGGGCATCCAGGACCCACCTTATGAGCTGCTCTGTGGTCCATTGGGTGCCAGGGTCTACCACAATCTTGAATCAGTCTTCAAAAACTTTTCTAGATGGTTCTAATAGCAAACATTACAGATGTGCCAGGGCACACTTATGGGAGACACAGTCATTCTCTCTGAGGCTCTTTTCTGAGTTTTTCAGTCATGGCCATGCCCTGGGTTTGGCAAGGCTTGGGTTCCAGCTGAAGCTGCAGCAGAAAGAGTCACTGCAAGGACAGGAGAGGGCACTAGCTTGGATGCAACATTTCTCATCCATGCACCAAGCCCTGCATGGGCTTAGGGAGTCCTCAGCTGTGTCCTGGTATGGGATACCTGGAGCAGCAGGATGTGAAAGAAACTCAACTCTGCCTCTGCCTCTAGCTGCCACAGGAGCCCTGGATGCCACAGGCATCTTGGGCTAATCCTCAAACGTATATCTATCACTCAGTACAAAAATAAACTTGAAATGTCCTCACTGTTAGACCTGAAATGCTGAAATTTCTAGATGAGAAAGTGGAGAATTCACTTCAAGATAGAGGCACAGCAACAACTTTATGCATAGGATTCCAGTCATTCAGGAAATAGCAGGAGCAACAAACTGAACTTAATGAAATTATGTTTGAAATTAAAGTTTCTGTAAAGCAAAGGAAACTGTGATGTGACGAAGAAATGTAGGGGCTGATAGGTTAATATAAGTTAGATTTAGTGAATAC
>CAJQZJ010000271.1:3467150-3487644 GCA_907164525.1 Lophiomys imhausi | reverse complement strand
AGAGAGAGAGAGAGAGAGAGAGAGAGAGAGAGAGAGAGAGACAGAGAGACACAGAGACACAGAGAGAGGAGAGAGAGACAGAGAGAGAATGAATCAATTTCCTCCAGAAATGAGTTCACATATAAGTTCCCTAATCCTAAGTGGTCAGGCCTGGGCATGATACATTAGGTATAACGCTAAATATACTCATTAGCTTGTATATGCAGAAGAGACAATAAATTTGGGAGAAAGAAGTTGGGAGGAATTGAGAGAAAGAAGGGGTAGGATTGATTTAGAAATAGTGTTCATATATGAAGTTGTCAAAAACATGAAAATTTTAAAATAAATAAATTTAGCTGTGCATGGTAGTGCATGCCTTTGATCTCAGCACACAAGAGGGAGAGGAAGGCAGATATCTGAGTTTGAGGCCAGCCTGGTGTACACAGTGAATTCCAAAACAGCTGAGGTTACAGAGAGAAACCTTGTCTCAAAAAATAACAAGCAAACAAAAATTAGAAAATATGAGATTAAACATACTGCTTAATCTCTCACATCTCTATGACCCTAAAGCCCTGCCACACACATTACACAAAGGTTTGTCCTAAATACAGTGTTTTACAGCCCCTTGGTGTATCACACTGGCTCACTCTCTTGGATGCCTTCTGTTTGAATCATCTTGCATCACATGAGCTATGCATTTCACCCTTCCACATCTTAAATCACTTCTCCTTCTGAATCAAGATGCCTTTTGTCTCTCACCATTGCTTCTTCAAATTAGGCTACTTCTTGCATATGCCTTCTGCTCAGGGATGCAGAGCACCTGTCTCTGTGATGCTTTCAAACAACTACCACCTTGCATCTAACTTACGTATGTGTGTTTTAAAATAAGTGCGGCTACTCTAAAGAGTTATTGTCTAATTTATGTACACTTTTATTAATGCTGCTCAGTATTTGAAAAAAATAAAGAATTTGTGTAACTTCAAATGCACTGTCATATATTTCTGACTATATTCTCATGGTTCAATATTGGAACACTAGAATCCTTTGTAAATGTGTTGTTGTGTCAATTCCTCCTCACTTTATTTTTATGGTTTGCCCCAAGCAGCTATCTATTGATCTATGTGTATTGATCTAAAAAGAAGTTACCTAATTTCTTTATTTTTCGAACCTCATACTTTCAGAAGTTAAAGTGTACTCAGTTTCTATGTTCTCTATCAGACAACTATGTAATAATTAGAATTTTTTTGTACATTGTTTGAATCTGAGCTTACAATGCTTACAGTACTTCATTGGAAATGAGATGAGAAACCCTTCTGGCAGGTCTGAGCTCTTCACACTTTATCTGACTGTTCTTTTATCTTTCCAAGTAAAATAATAATGGGCTTCTAAGTGCTATGAGAAAAGCCCTTCTAGTCTGAGGTTGAAATGCAATTATTTATGATTACCAACTATTTTCTTAAATGACTAGGAATTTTGGTATATAATATACATACATGGAAAAAGCATCAGATGTCAATTTTGATCACTTGGCTTTGTTGCATAATTTTATATTCAAACACCTCCAATATTCTTTAGAGTGTTATCTGGCAAAGATCAAATTGTAAACATGAACGGCTTTTCCATATGAAATTTTAGAATAAGCTGTCTTTTATATTAAGAAAAAAAAAATCTGCCAGTGTTGAAGTAGTTGCTTACAGTAGATCTTCCAACATCAATAACATAGTAGAACAGATTAGTGGGCACGATTTAATGAGCAGCTGCTGTGAGTGTTGCTATCAGAGAGGAAGAAAGAATGAAGTTAAGCAAGTTTCCATTTTTCACAAAAATGGCAGAATTCTTTCACAGCAGCATCAGAGATATCGATTGTGACAGAAGGTTTAAAAAACCTACTTCTCCACAGGTGTGGTAAAAGGGCACCCTATGTGGTAGAGCTTGATGAATGGGGTGATCTGCCTCCGCACTGACATGATTGTATAAGGGACCAGCGGACTCTCTTCAGTACTGCTGAATTCTGACTACAGTAGTTGTTTGATTCTTGATTTGGTTTACCCAATGATAAAAGAAGGAAACTACTGACAGGTGTTAGATTATTTGGACCAGACACAGAAGGAGATAAAGCCACAGCAATGTCCAACAAAACCAGACAGCCATTTAGATGCAGGAGATATGGATGATAAAACCAGAGCTATATTTGTTTTTGTTGTATTTTGTGGGTAATTAAGCTACCCCCCTCCCCCACCGCCCAACTTGTTTCACATTTATTCAGGAGTGTGGTCAGGATGCCAACCGCCAGTATCTCTTAGTTGGGGAAAAGTGAGCCATCTGCTGGTCAGGAGGCCTTTTAGACCTGCCACTTGTTCACAAAGGTATCTGGACCCTTCCTAAAGGGAAGAGGCTAGTGTGGCTAGAGACTGGCCCAAAGCCTAGGAGCTGTATCTGTTTTAACTCCCTTCAGATTATAATTGCAAGGGATGGTCTAAATTCCCCAGGGAAACATATCACACTTGATCTTAATCTCTGGCCTTCCCTCCCTTTTTACTTTGTTGTTTTGTTTGTTTTCAGCAGCAATATACCCCATTTTTATATATCCTAAGAAACACCAATACTAGGTTTATATTAACCAAAATATTTCTATTCTGAATAATCAGAAGCTGTTAGGAGCCCTGACTGTAATTTCCTGAAGTTTACCAGATTGTGAACATAGAAGGAGCTCCAGGATATTCCTTGCCTTACAGTGCCTGTCCATGAGGAAGGCAGGGAGCCTCTGAAAAGTACCAAGTTTCCTACATCTCCTGAGTAGCCTGACCACTTCCTTTGCTGTGGGAATGAGAGATTTGCTCTCTGTGATAGATTGCTTTCTTAGGCTCTATCTCCGACCTCTCTCTGGTGTCTTCCTATGATCTGGTATCCTCATCACCTTGAGGCATTGCTTGGCATGGATAAAGTTGGCAGCTTCATTGAGCTGTTATTTGTCCACATCTACCCCAACAGTTCAGTGGGATCCCATGATTGTTGCAGGATGGTGGGGGCAATACTCAGATGAGGGATTTTTTCTCCCTACAGTGCACTGAGCAGGGGAGGAGAGAGGGAGTCATGCTGCTGATATATTCTGGTATTCCCCCTTCCTGGAAAAAAATGGCATGTCTGAGGGGTAGGGAAGTCTCTGCTCTGCTTAGGTTGTTTGTATATAAATCTGGAGAAGCACAGTTGTCCCATTGAAGAATATTTGAGAAAAAAAAAAACCTAGTGTAAATAACTGGTTTTTGCCTTTTGTAAATGAAGTTGTTTATCTTTTATTTATTTAAAAAAGTGCTTGTCAGCACATGGGATAGTAAAAATGGCAATCATCCAAAAAACAATCTACAGATTCAATGCAATGCACATCAAAATATAAGCACAATTCTTCACAAAAATTGAAAGGACAATCTTAAACTTCATATGGAAGCACAAAAAGCCAGGATAGATCAAACACTCCTGAATAACAAGAGAACTGTTGAAGGTATCATGCCTGATCTACTATAAAGTAACACTAATAAATGAAGCATGATGTTGGCATAAAACAGACATGTTAATCAATGGAATTGAACTAAAGACCTAGAGAGAAGACTGCATGTATATGGACACCTGGATGCTGAGAAAGAAGCCAGAAATACACACTGAAAAACAGGCATCATCTTTAGCAAATGGCACTAGTCAAACCTGATGACTGCATAAAATTCCAATACACCAAGGACCTCAGCAGAAAGCCAGACACACTGAATCTGATAAAAGAGACAGTGGGAATAGTCTTGAACTCACTGGCATGGGAAACAATGCCAAGTGACCTTCTGAACAAGACACTGATAGAAGAGGCACTAAGAACAAGGAATGAATGGAACTTCCTGAAATTGAAAAGTTTCTGTATGAGAGAGCACATTATCATTTGGATAAATCAGGAAGCTATGGAATGTGAAAAGATCTTTATCAATTCACAGATGACAGATGATAAGCATCTAAAATATAAACAACAACAACAACTAAAAGCAATAACAAAAAACTGGAAATCAAGAAAACAAATAACACAGTTAAATAATAGAGATAGAACTAAACAGAATACTGAACAGATGAAACATAAATGGTTGATAAATGAATAAATGTCTAACATACTTAGTGTTCAGAAAACACAAATCAAAATTGTTTGAGATTTTGTCATATATCAGTCAGAATGGCCAAGATCAATAAAACAAATGACAGCTCATGCTGATAAGAATGTGGCAGAAAAGGGTACACTTCTTTAATTGTAGGAGTGCAAACTTGTACAGCCACTGTCGAAATCTGTATGGTGGTTCCTCAGGAAGCAAGGAATAGATCTACCTCAATATTCAGCTTTATCACTTGAACAAATGCCCCAAAGACTATAAATCCTACTTTCTCATCTTTGTTAATTGCTACTCTCCTCATAATAGCCAGGAATTGGTAACAGCCTAGATGTACATCAACAGAAAAAGAGACAATGAAAATGTGGTACATTGGGATTCCAAGATGGCAGCAGCTGGCACAGACACATTTTGAGCATGAGGAAAATAGCTAGAACATCACAAAGATATAAACAGGCTGAGCAACAATCTGAGAGAAACGAACCCGCTGAGTCTCACCCAGTGAACCCAAAGACTAATAAAAGTCCCTAGATGAGACTCTTAGACACTCAGAAAAACAGACCTGCCAGCCGTGGAAGCCATGGAAGCCGTGGAACCTGCAGAAGCAGGAGAGCATCACAACAAGAGAAGCCTGGGGGTACAAGCTGGTGTAATAGTTGCACAAATGTTGTGGGTATAAACAACTACTCTCTGCTTGGATTTAAAGCCCACTTCATAAGATGAAACTCATGGCCAACATTGCTTGAATTGCTAAGAACTTGAGAGTAGATAGCCCATGGGCTTAGGGTAACCCAGATACTCTTGTTCTGCAAAAGGAACATACCAATAAAATGATTCCTAAGATATTCTGCTATACCAATATGTAACAGTGCCTCATTTAGCCATCATCAAAGAAGCTTCCTTTTGTAAGTAAATGGGAACTTATTCAGAGAGCCACAACTGTACAGTACATAGAGTGAGAGACTTTAAAATACTCAGCCCTAAATGGAAGGCCTTTATCAAGCCTCAACTCTCAAGGACCAGGGAACTATGTGGAAAGAGATGAGGAAAGATTTTAAGACTCAGTGCAGATGGATGATTACGGAGATAAAATGACTTCTGTTCATAAGATGACTAATGCATACAAGTCTTCACAGAAACCTTGACAGTATGTATAGGTCCTACATAGGTCATCCTAACCACATCCCAGAGCTTAGAGGGGGATTTGAAATGAATTCCCATTCCTAAGAAGGAATTTCCTATTGACAACTGCTTGCAAAAGAAAATTTAATTTTCTCCAATACTCTTTTTTTTTTTTTGTCCTTATGGATTCCAGTTTATTTTTCTAGGTTGTATTTTGTCTCTGCTCTTTTTTTTCTTTTTTTTTTAATTAAATACTTTATTTTTTTTTCTTCAAGTTACATCTCAGTAACAAACCCCTCCCTATTCCCCCTTCCTATCCCACCCTTCCACCCTCTTCCCTCCAGAAGTTTCCCCTTTCAGTCCAACAGCTGGTTCCTTCTCTTATAACAGTAAGTATTATACAAAACAATAGATATAAATATGCCACATTTATGAGAGTAAATTGGCCCAGTATACCTTCCCAATGTTCAGTTTATACCTATTTGGCCCCTGACTTTAACATTCTACTATCTACCCAACTCCATGAGTTTAAAGGTCTATATGTGACTCAACATTCATACTATCTTGCAACACACTTTTAAGAGTATCTTCTTAGATCTATAACACCCTCTTGATTCCTAAACAGTTCAAAATTTAACTATAAGATTCTATCTGTCTATTCTTCAACCACCTTAGAGACCTGAGAGGGATAAATATATTTGCTTATATAGGAAGTGCAGAGCCTGCAGCTTCCAAAACTAAGAAAGAACATACCAATAACTGCCTGGACAGTTCCCATTTTCTCTCCATACATTCCAGCATCAATCTTCAGGCTTTGGGTCCTGTTTCTCTGACAGACATTTGTTGTAGAGCAGGGATTATGAAGGACTTACCTACCCTGTCTTGGCAGAGTTAGGCTGTTGACTTCCCTGCTACCAAGTTTTGTCCTTTTTGGACAGCAGTCTGTCTGCAGTTGGTGCAAGGGGTTTTTTCATGCCAAGAGAAAGGCTTGCCACTAATTCAACCATCTTACAGTGGAGGTTCTTCGATGCTTATCTTCTACTTGGAGTAGAATAGGGGGTGCTGTCAGGCGCTGATATGTCTCGATATCAAAAAAAAATCTTGATTTAAGATAACATCTTTGAATGCCATATTCTGCAGATCTCTAGGGGTTTTTGAAGATGCCCTATCCATCTCTTGTATTTAGATAAGCAAATGTTGCTTGTCTCTTAG
The DNA here is from genome assembly GCA_907164525.1 of Lophiomys imhausi. Lineage (NCBI taxonomy): Eukaryota > Metazoa > Chordata > Mammalia > Rodentia > Muridae > Lophiomys > Lophiomys imhausi. The sequence goes on along the minus strand of CAJQZJ010000271.1, from coordinate 3,481,195 downwards.
CAACTTGATTACTGGGTAGTTTAGAGAATATCTGTGATAGACTGTCATAGTAGCTAACAAAGAGACATGTTTGCATGACTAGGAGTTTGTTTTAACTATCCTAGACCGTTTTAGACGGTTGATATCAAGAGGTCAGAACTTCACATTTTATTTTTAAGTATCTCTAGGTATGATACAATTGGGAAGCATTATCTTTAAATTTGTATCAATATACAAAGATCTATTCAATTGTGGTTAGATATACTCTTAATTATGTATCAATATACCAAGATCAATGCCTATGTAGCACAATATAATCTTAATATTACATCCATATGCAAGGGTCAATACCATTGTGGCCAACTATAATCTTAATTTTGTATCAATATACAAAGATCAATACCGATGTAATCCAATACAATCTTATTTTTGCACAATAAACAATGGTCAATACCACTTTAGCCAAATAAACTACTAATTTTGTATCAATATACAAAGGTATAAGGGCATATTCAATAATCTGCCCCTTCTTCTTGGACCTTCCTGTGCTATGTCTATATCTCATTTTTCTCAAGCCCATGCACTCCTACATAGGAGAGGAAGAAGGATACAGAAAAGGAAAAGTAGGAATTCCCTGGGGCTAACCTCCAAAACCCATTAAGACAGGACCATTTATCAGCTTGTAGTCTCTTCCCCTACATAACAGAGTTTTCAGTTATGCTTCAAATAACCAAAAAGAAGGGCAGAGAAACACCCTCCCCACCCTCTGGGCATGGGACGTCGCTCTCTTAAAGTGACTTCCTGCTGATTTGGGTCGTAGTAGACCTGTTTGGGGCCCCAACCCAAATGGGAAAAATGATTAAAAATGTTAGTACAATCCTTTTATGTTCAGTCCTTCTGTTCTCAGCTGTTTAGATGACCTAAGGGGTTTGTAGACAGAAGCTGATCTTGCAGGCTTCACTGAGGTTCCGGCTGGGGGCATTGTGTAGAGCTGAACGGTCCCAGCGACATTGGATTGCAGTGGTGGTTGCAGGCCCCCAATGGAGACAGCTATTGAGGAAGTCTGCCAGGCAGAATCAACTGGGTCACTCATCCTCCTTGGTGCCTGATTCTGCTCTCTGCTGAGGATTCCGCTGTCCGCAGTCCCCGGGCTCCCCTAATGGACACTTCGATTCTCCTGGAACGATAAGAACAGAGCCCTGCCCCAATCCCAACCCTAGGACAATTGCCCTCTTTTTTTTTTTTTTCGGGGGGGGGGGGATGGGGGGGGCTAGGTAGTACTTCTCCTGAAGCAAATTTGGCCTTCTGACAACATACAAAGCTTTATCTTTCAATCCGGGTTAAAGAAGAAATCATTCTGTCACCTTGGAGCTAAACCAGCTCTAGTGTATATATTTTGAGATCCCAAAGGACAATCTGCCTGCATCCAGATGGCCTTTTGTAAGTAGCCTCCAAACCTAGGTCCCTCCAAATCCCATGTGTGTGTCTCTGAACTCTAATTATTGGGAACAGGGACCTGTGTTTCTCATCTGAAGGGATCAAAGATGTGTTCCACCACTCCTGGATCGAAGTCTTTCTCTATTTAGAGTTTGCCCTGCATCAGGCTGACCCTGAGCTCCGGGATCTGCCTGTTTCTGTCTCCAGTGTGCTGGGAGCTGGGACCAAGGGTGTACTCTTCTTGAATGGTGGGACCAAGACTATGCACCCTCACCACCCCGCTCCGTATGACTCCAGAGTACATAAGACCACCAACTCTAAGGTGCCCCCCCCCATCCGTCTCTGCTGAAGTCAAAGGCATGGGCCAATACCACAATTCTCTTGTATTTTACCTTAGCTCCACGTCTTCTCTACACCTGGAGGTCTGCAAATCCAGGCCGAATGGCTGTATCCTCTGTTCCATTCACAGAGTTTCAGCCCTGCCCCCTGCCTTTTTTTTTTCTTTTCTTCTTTTTTTTTTTTTTTTTTTTTTAGTTAATAAATTTATTTGTGTGTTGCTTCAGGTTACATCCTTATCATATTGTCCTCTTTTCCCGCTTCCTAGCCCCACCCTCCCATGCTCTACCCCCTGACCCTTCCGTCTTGTTCCTCTGGGGTGGAGTGTCCCTGCCTAACAGTCTCTCACCACAGATCAGGAGTCATATGAGGGCCAAGAGCCTCTTCATTCACGGGGGCCTACGAGGCAGTACTGCCAGTGAATGGTGTCTCATTGCTACTGGGGGAATACTAAAAAAAAAGACCAACAAACACACAAACCCACAAAAACAAAGAATATCAACAAAAAAAAGAGAGGAAAAAGAGAAGGGAAAAGGAAAGAGAAAAAAAGAAGGAAAAAGAAAAAGATAAAAAAAAATTATGTCCTTGTTCCTTTTGATGTGTTGGTTGTAGTACAGATATCCTGTACGATATAGTTAAAATCCTACTATAAGTGAATAGATGCCATGTGCATCCTTCTGAGACTGGGTTAGCTCACTCGGATGAGCTCCTCTAGATCCATCCATTTGGTTGCAAATTGCATGATTTCATTGTTTCTGATAGCTGAGTAATATTCCATTGTATAGATGTACCACAATTTTTTAATCCATTCTTCAGTTGAGGGACATCTGGGTTGTTTCCAATTTCTAGCTATTACAAATAAGGCTGCTATGAACATAGATGAGGAGACTTCCCTATGTCTCCGTGAGAGGTCCTTTGGGTGTATACCCAGAAGTGGTATGGCTGGGTCTTGAGGCAAGGTTATTCCTAGATTTCTAAGATATCGCCAGACAGACCTCCATAGTGGTTGCACAAGCCTGCACTCCCACCAGCAATGGAGTAGGGTACCCCTTTCTCCACACCCTCGCCAGCATGCGCTATCATTTGAGCTCTTTATCTTAGCCATTCTAACAGGTGTTAGGTGGAATCTCAGGGTCGTCTTGAGTTGCATTTCTCTGATGATTAAGGATGTTGAACATTTCTTCAGGTGTCTCTCAGCCCTTAGGGATTCCTCCTTTGTGAATTCTCTATTTAGCTCCATCTCCCATTTTTTGATTGGATTATTTGGTTTCTTGGCATTTAGTTTCTTGAGTTCTTTATAGATTTTAGATAATAGCCCTCTATCAGATGTGGGGTTGGTGAAGATTTTCTCCCAGTCTGTTGGTTGCCGTTTTGTTTGAATGACAGTGTCCTTTGCTTTACAGAAACTTTTCAGTTTCATGAGGTCCCATTTATTGATTGTTGATCTCAGGTCCTGAGCTGTTGGTGTTCTGTTCAGGAAGTTGTCACCTGTGCCAATGAGTTCGAGGGTTTCTCCTACTTTTTCTTCTAGTATCTTTAGTGTCGCTGGCCTTATGTTAAGGTCTTTGATCCACTTGGAATTAAGTTTTGTACAAGGTGATAGGTATGGGTCTAATTTCATTCTTTTGCAAGTGGACATCCAGTTGGACCAGCACCATTTATTGAAGATGCTGTCCTTCTTCCATTGTGCGTTTTTGGCTTCTTTGTCAAAGATTAGTTGGCCATAGGTGTGTGGATCCATGTTTGGGTCTTCAATTCGATTCCATTGATCCACTGGTCTGTTTCTATACCAGTACCATGCTGTTTTTATTACTGTTGCTCTGTAGTACAGCTTGAAATCTGGGATGGTGATACCTCCAGATGTTTTTTTCATTGGACAGGATTGATTTAGCTATTCTGGGCTTTTTGTTGTTCCATATGAAGTTGAGACTAGCTTTTTCCAGGTCTATAAAGAATTGTGTTGGTATTTTGATAGGAATTGCATTAAATCTATATATTGTTTTTGGTAGGATAGCCATTTTTATTATGTAGATCTTACCTATCCATGAGCATGGGAGATCTTTCCATCTTCTAAAGGCCTCTTCCATTTCTTTCTTCAGGGGCTTGAAGTTCTTGTTATATAGGTCCTTTACATGCTTGGTTAGAGTTACCCCCAGGTATTTTATGTTGTTTGTGGCTATTGTGAAGGGGGTTGTTTCCCTTATTTCTTTCTCGGTATATATGTTTGTTGTATAAAGAAGGGCTTCTGATTTTTTTGAGTTAATTTTGTATCCAGCCACCTTGCTGAAGTTGTTTATCAGATGTAAGAGTTCTTTGGTGGAGTTTTTGGGGTCGCTTATGTATACTAACATATCATCTGCGAATAGGGATAATTTGACTTCTTCATTTCCAATTTTTATCCCTTTGATCTCCTTTAGTTGTCTTATTGCTCTAGCAAGGACTTCAAGTACTATATTGAAGAGATATGGTGAAAGTGGACATCCTTGTCTTGTCCCTGAGTTTAGAGGAAATGCTTCAAGCTTCTCTCCATTTAATTTGATGTTGGCTACTGGCTTGCTGTATATTGCCTTTATTATTTCTAGGTATGGTCCTTGTATGCCCGTTCTCTCCAGAACTTTTAGCATGAAGGGGTGTTGGATTTTGTCAAATGCTTTTTCTGCATCTAGCGAGATTATCATGTGGTTTTTTTCTTTCATCTTGTTTATGTGGTGAATTACATTGATAGACTTTCGTATATTGAACCATCCCTGCATTCCAGGGATGAAGCCTACTTGATCATGGTGTATGATACTTTTGATGTGTTCTTGAATTCGGTTTGCTAGTATTTTATTAAGTATTTTTGCATCTATGTTCATGAGGGAGATTGGTCTGAAGTTCTCTTTCTTTGTTGGGTCTTTGTGTGGTTTAGGAATCAGAATGACAGTGGCCTCATAGAATGAGTTTGGCAGTGATCTTTCTGTTTCTATGTGGTGGAAGAGTTTGAAAAGTAATGGTGTTAGTTCCTCTTTGAAGGTCCGGTAGAATTCCGTGCTAAAGCCATCTGGCCCTGGGCTTTTTTTTGGTTGGGAGATTATTAATGACTGTTTCTATTTCCTTGGGTGTTATTGGGCTGTTTAAGCTGTTAATCTGATTTTGATTTAGTTTTGGTAGGTGGAATTTATCAAGGAAAGTGTCCATTTCTCTTAGGTTTTCAAATTTAGTGGAATATAGATTTTTAAAGTAATGTCCGAACATTTTCTGGATCTCCTCAATATCTGTTGTTATTTCTCCCTTTTCATTTCTGATTTTGTTGATTTGTGTTCTTTCCCTTTGCCTTTTAGTTAATTTGGCTAGGGGTCTGTCTATTTTGTTGATTTTCTCAAAGAACCAACTCTTGGTTTCATTGATTCTTTGTATAGTTCTTTTTGATTCTAAGTTGTTGATTTCAGCTCTAAGTTTGATGATTTCCTGTCTTCTGCTCTTCTTGGGAGTGTTTGTTTCTTTTTTTTCCAATTCACCCAGCTTAGCTGTTAGTTCACTAATATGAGCTGTCACAATTTTCTTTTTGAAAGCACTTAGTGCTATGAACTTTCCTCGTAGCACAGCTTTCAATGTATCCTATAGGTTTGGGTATGTTGTGTCTTCATTGTCGTTGGATTTTAAGAAGTCTTTGATTTCCTTCCTTATTACTTCCCTGACCCAGTGGTCATCCAGTAAGGAGCTGTTCAATTTCCATGTGTGTGTATGCTTTCTGTTGATTCTTTTACTGTTGAAGACCAGCTTTATTCCGTGGTGGTCTGATAAGATACAAGGTGTTATTTCAATTTTCTTGTATCTACTGAGACTATCTTTGTGACCAATTATGTGGTCGATTTTGGAGAAGGTTCCGTGGGGTGCTGAGAAAAAGGTGTATTCCTTTGTGTTTGGGTGAAACGTTCTGTAGATATCTGTTAGGTCCATTTGTTTCATGATCTCTGTTAGACTCAATATTTCTCTGTTTGTCTTCTGTCTTGATGATCTCTCCTTTCTTGTGAGTGGGGTGTTGAAGTCTCCCACTACTAATGTGTTGTGATCGACGTGCGCTTTAAGTTTTAGAAATGTTTCTTTTACGAAAGTAGGTGCCTTTGTATTTGGGGCATAGATGTTCAGTATTGAGATTTCCTCTTGATGAATATTCCCTTTAATGAGTATATAGTGCCCTTCTTTGTCTTTCTTCATTAACTTCAGTTGGAAGTCTGTTTTGTTTGATATTAGGATGGCTACTCCAGCTTGCTTCCTGAGTCCATTTGCTTGGAAAACCTTTTCCCAGCCCTTTACTCTAAGGCAGTGTCTTCTTTTGTAGTTAGATGTGTCTCTTGTATACAGCATAAGGAAGGGTCTTGCTTGCGGATCCACTCTTTAAACCTATGTCTTTTTATTGGGGAGTTGAGTCCATTGATGTTGATGGATATTAGTGACCTGGGGTTGTTATTTCCCATTAGTTTGGTATAGGCAGTGGTTCTGTTCCTCTTTTGGTTTAGTTGCTGATGGGTTTTCTATTCCCTTTGTTTTCTTGGGTGGAGTTTTCTTCTCTGGGTTGGGATTTTCCTTCTAGGATTTTCTGTAGGGCTGGGTTTGTGGGTAGATATTGTTTAAATTTAATTTTGTCATGGAATATCTTGTTTTCTCCATCTATGTTGATAGAGAGTTTTGCTGGGTAAAGTAGTCTGGCTGGGCATCTATGATCTCTTAGGACTTGTAGTATATCTGACCAGGCCCTTCTAGCTTTTATTGTTTCTGGGGAGAAGTCAGGTGTAATTCTGATGGGTCTGCCATTGTATGTGACTTGACCTTTTTCTCTTACAGCTTTTAATATTCTTTCTTTGTTCTGTACATTTGGGGTTTCCATTATTATGTGGCGAGAGGAGTTTCTTTTCTGGTCTAATCTGTTTGGTGTTCTGTATGCCTCTTGGATTTTTATTGGCATCTCTTTTTTCAGGTTTGGGAAGTTTTCCTCTATGATTTTGTTGAAGATATTTCCTGGACCTTGGAGTCGGGAGTCTTCTCTTTCCTCTATACCTATAATTCTTAGGTTCCGTCTTTTCAATGAGTCCTTGATTTCTTGGATGTTGTGGGTGAGAGATTTTTTAGCCTTCTCATTTTCTTTGGATGTTGTACTGATTTCTTCCACTGAATCTTCCATGCCTGAGATCCTGTCTTCCATCTCTTGCATCCTCTTGTTGATACTCACATCCGTAGTTCCTGTTCTCTTCCCTTGGTTCTCCACTTCCTCTTTTAACTCTGACTGTGTTTTCTTTATTGTTTCTATTTCTATTTTCATGTCTTGTATGGTTTTGTTCGTTTTGTACATTTCCTTCTCCAGCTTGCTTGTTTTTGTATGAAAATCTTTCATGGCTTTTTCCTTTTCCTGTTCAAGCTCTGTCACTTTGGCTTGGAGCTCTTTAATGGTGTTGTTCCTTGTTTTGATTTGTAGAATTGTGGTTTCTTTGAATTCCTTCATAGATTTAAGTTCTTCTTGCAGGGACTCTATCACTTTCCATACTGCAGAATTGTCAATGTTTTCATGTGTTTCTGTTGGTGTGTGGTCATCCGAATTGGATGAGCTAGGGTGGTTCTGCTTTGTTGGAGTCATAATTCCTTGATTTCTATTTTTTTTTTGACCTTTCGCCATTGGATGCATTTAACTGTCTGTTTTCTGTGCTTGGAACCACAGTGGATGATTTGTTGCAGGGGACGAGTTACTTGGCTATCTGTAGTTGCTTACAGGGGGATTTCAAGGTCACTGTGATTTTAATGGCCAGAGGCACTATGATCTGGTGCAGCCTATTCCTAGGTTGTGAGTAATGGACCAGGATTGTTTCACTGCTCCCAATTCAGACTTCTCTGTGTTGCACTCTGAGTTATCAGCCTGTAATGGTTCTGATGGTATGGGCCTGTTTGCCCAGGCACAGATTCTGTGGGCTTTGTTTGTAGTCACGGAGGCTGACAGGGTCTGGCTCCACACCTGATATGTCTGGATTTTCCAGGATACAGCTATGGTCCCGATTTCTGGTTTCTCTCTAGTCTTCTCGCCACAGGGCTGGACCCTGTGCCTGATTCCCTTCCTGTCTGCACCGCCACGGGTCCCGTGGGTACCCCAAGCCCCGGATCCTCCGGCTGCCTGAGTGCACCTCTCGTCCCAGCAGCTCTGCCGTGGGTGCACGGACCCCTGGCCCCACCCACGCCTGTCTCTCTCCCCAGATGACCTGCCGTGGACTGGCGGGGATTTGGCCCTGCCAGCCGTGCTCCCTCCCCAGCTGCGCTACCGTGACTGCCTGCTTTTGTGTTCCCAGCTTCCCGTGCTCTCTCGGAACCTCCCGCCCTCCGCTTCACGAGCGGCTGCGGACCACCCGCTGAGCCCCCTGTTTGTTCCTTGCTAAGGCTTCCACTATCTCGCAACCTTTTCTAAGTGGGTATAAGTTCAACCTGATGTGTGGCGAGCCCAATAGGACAGCGATCTATGGCCAAGTGGACCCTGATTCTGCCTGCTGTAAGTTGGGATCGATCTTACCAGGCGCCTCACCAAATGGGAGTTCCCGAATCCCGGGTTTAGTGGCCTCCGTGTCTGCGAGAGATGGGGAGAGCCTTGCCCTGGGACTTTTAACAGTCCCTTGGGAGCTGTGAGTCTTCCCGGGGGTGGGGGTCTAGCCCCTCCGGTTTTTGCACAGTGCCCAATAACTCTGTGTTTTTTATGGCTCTTTTTTCCCCACGTTCAGAATGCATCAGTGTAGGTTGCCGCCATCTTCCGCATTCCTCTCCAATACTCTTAATGGGCATATAATCCATACTACTTTAGGGTTGGCCTCATTCCCAATATTAATAGTTAACAAAAAACAAAATGTCAGTCTTGTAGATTTTTTTTATTTTATCTCATATTGCTTTATTTGGGATTTTTCAAAACCTCAGTGGCACCTTGATTCTATATTTTCATATTTTATTTGTGTGTTCATGTATATATATATGTGTGTCTTTCTTTCTAAAATTCTTTTTTCTGGTTTGTTTTCTAAAGGGAGAGAGAAAGAAGGTATGGAGGTGTAGATCTGGACAGCTGGGGAGGAGGGAAGGATCTGGGAGGAGATGAGATAGAATAAATTATAATCAGAATATACTATATGATAAAAACATATTTTCTATGCAATGTAAAATGTGTCTCAATGTACCTATTACCTTATATTTTAAAGTATTAAACAATAACATCATCATTTCTCAGTATAATGCACAACCTTTGATGTAGTCTTCCCCCTCTGTGTCCCAGTGTGTTTTCTCTGGCATGGTCTCTACTATCTGAACCTCCACATTCCTTGAAGTGGTTATCCGCTCTTTAGTCCCTCTGTGAATTCATGTGTGAGAGACTGGGGGCATTGCCCTTAGCTCTTAAATGTTATCCGTCACATTTTGCTGTAAATAGTTGTGAGAATTATAACCTATGATGAACATTTTTCTCTTTCTTGCTCTTTTTATCTGAAGACGAAGACAGGGGTTTGCTTGCTACAAGATGGTAATCAGGAGCCTTTTAAAGTCCGGCTACACCTCGCCAGAGACCTGCTGATGCTACAGGAGCAGGATGTACTGTGTGTGTCTGGTGAGCCTTTCTATTCTGGTGTAAGTAGCTCTTCCATTGACGTCTTTGATTTTGTGTTTTGATGAGCATGCTTGTTCATAGAAAACTCTGAACATATTTTCTCTTACTTTAGGAACCTTGTCAATGGTCCTGTAGCCAATTTTATTCATAGTGCTCAGTAAGCTATGTCCCCATTTGAGAACACTGATCATGCTACAACACACTACGGAGACTTCTTACTTATGTCTACTGGGTTCTTGCTGCCACATGATAGTGATTTCTGTATTTTCTTATCATGAGAGAGTACAAGTTTGGCTTAGAATGATGCATCTCAATGCATCCCAATGCCCTGTTCCCTGGTCTTATAAAGATAACACCACTTTCAGGAGTGGTGTTTAATATAATGGTAGAGATCATCTTCCAATGTCCTTGAAGAAAGAGACCTAAGGTAGAGATCACTGAATTCACTGTGAATTATTTTCACCTAAGACTGTATCTGAATGGGTCTGCAGATCTTCAGTATAGAATCATACAGGAATGGTTAGCACTGAGCACTGATTGTTCTAATATATGTGTGAAGCCCTGCTGAATCCAGCCTCAGGAAAAAAAACAAAAAAAATGTTTTATAAAACCAATTGGTATACCTCTTAGTGCCACATCACACTTTGAAAGATGTCCTTAGATGAGATTTCATTTCATTAGATAAAATGTTAGTCATAAAACAGTAGAAGTTCTACAATTTATTATTCATTATGAACGCTATTACAACAGCATTGAAATATGTCCACTCAAGGGAAGAAAATATGCAGAAAGCATGCAGCTACACAGCATGGAGATTTAATCTAGGTTTTGCTGATAGACTTCCCTGGTAGTATTGAGGGTGGTGAAGAGTGTTGACTTGGAGTCTTCATATCTTGTTTTTACCAACACCCTTTAGGAGTCACACAATACCTGAAGTCAATAGTTCCTTGCTAGCTTAAAATAAAGGACATTTCACAAACTGTTAACTATTCTTTTTATGTAGGCCATCTAAATCATCCTAAACCATGAACTCAATGTCAAGGTTGATTAAATTGTTCCTGTGAGCTTAGTCTTTTCCACTCTTGCTTATTAAGAAAGTGATACTTGATTCTTTTCCTTTTCTCTTCTAGATAAGAGGTATGATTCACTTCACTCTGGAATAAAAATATCTTGGAGGCTCTAGATGAATTTTTTAAAAAACAGTAAAATTCAATACTTTAATGTGGAAATAATAGGACTGACTTGAAAGTTTGCAGGGAGAGAGGGTAGAGGGTGGGAGAGTGGAACCAGGAGGGATGGAGGGAAGGGGATGTGATGGCGATGTAACTTGAATTAATAAATAAATGTTTAAATTAAAAAAAAACAGTTAAAATACATAGATCCATTCTCTCTGGCATATAAATTGCTATATGAAGTATAGAATGGAGGAAAGAACTCAGATTGAAGGAGAAAGTTCTCAGAGCAATGCCAATAAAGGCAAAACAAAATATTTGACAAAATTCATCAATCATCTATAAAAAACACTTTTGGCCAAATAAGAACAATGTTTTTGATACAGGGTTGTACTGAACATGGTTCACTAACTACAACAAACATCTATTTAAGAATGAAATAAGTTGGGAATCGTTAGGAGCCACACATTGTCTCAGCTGTCCCCTGGGTATTCCAACTGGGATGGAATTCAGAATGCAGACACAAAATATGCTATTTATAAAGGAGAAGGCAGAACTGATGCATGTATAGGTTTCATGATTTGGTACAGAGAAAATTCTAGGAAGTCTACTACAGATGGACAATTCAGCAATTTCCAAGATTGGGGGGGGGAAGAACAGTATCTAGAGATAAGTGTTTCCCTAATTAGCAACAAGTAATTAAAAATGAAACAAAAATGTAAATCACAACTTAACAAACTACAGTTCATTTAAAGATAAATTTGGTATGTATATAATATCCATCCCGAATGTTCCAGAATATGACAAATAAGAATAATTGAAACAAACAAGGTCATGTAAGAAAAATAACAGTGATAAATATGAATTAAAGATTACAAATTGATCTTAGCCAATTCTGACAGGTGTGAGATGGAATTTCAGCATCATCTTGAGTTGCATTTCGGTAATGATTAAGGATGTTGAACATTTCTTCAAGTGTCTCTCAGCCATTAAGGATTCTTTTGTGAATTCTTGGTGTAGCCTTGTATCTCATTTTTGATTGGATTATTAGGTTTCTTGTTGTTTAATTTCTTGAGTTTTTTTTAAATATATATTTTGGATATTAGCCCTCTGTTGGATGTGGGGTTGGTGAAGATCTTTTTCCAAACTGAAGGCTGCCATTTTGTTCTACTGACAGTGTCCTTTGCCTTACAGAAGCTTTTCAGTTTCATGAGGTCCCATTTATTGATTGTTGTTCTTAGAGCTTGAGCTATTGGTGTTTTGTTCAGGAAGTTAACACTTGTGCCAATAAGTTCGAGGCTTTTCCCCACTTTTCTTCTATTACAGTTAGTGTGTCTGGTTTTATGTTAAGATATATGATTCATGTGGATCTAAGTTTTTTGTCAGGTGATAAAAATGATTTGATTTGCCTTCTTCTACATGTTGACATCCAGTTAGACCAGCACCATTTGTTGAAGATGCTTTCCTTTTTCCATTGTTTGGTTTTGGCTTCTTTGTCAAAAATTAAGTGGCCATAGGTGTGTGGGTTTATTTCTGGGTCTTCCACTTAACTCTATTGATCAACTGGTCTGTTTCTATGCCAGTACCATGCAGTTGTTATTACTATAGGTCTGTAGCATAGCTTGAAATCCAGGATGGTGATACTCCAGATTTTTTTTATTGTTACAGATTGATTCAGCTATTCTGAGTTTATCCTGGCGAGTCTGTAGAGAAATGGGAACACTCGCCCATTGCTGGAAGGAGTGCAAACTTGTACAACTACTTTGGAAATCAATCTGTTGATACCTTAGAAAACTTGGAATAGCTCTACCTCAAGACCTAGCCATACCACTCCTGGGCATATATCCAAAAGATTCCTCACCAAACCACAAGGACATCTCCTCAACTACATTCACAACAGCTTTATTTATAATAGCTAGAAACTGGAAACAACCAAGATGTCCTTAAACTGAAGAATGGATTAAAAAAATGGTGCATTTACACAATCTAATATTACTCAGCTATCAGAAACAAGGAAATCATGCAACGTGCAACCAAATGGATAGAACTAGAAAGTTCATTCTGAGTGAGCTAACTCAGACCCAGGAGATACACATGGCATATATTCACTTATAACTGGATTTTATTCATATAGTACAGGATAACCATCCTACAATCAACAGACCCAAAGAAACAAGAATGAGGACTTTGTTACCTGTTAGTGGGACACTCCACCCTAGTGGAACTGCCATGTATGTCCCCAGTGCAAGAAGAAGCTCTAGACCTCATGTGACTAATGAACTGAGGGGGCTGATAAGTGGAGGCACCCATAACAGAGGAGTAGGATAGGTGGGAGAAGGGATAGAGGATGGGGGGATGGGACCGGGAGGGGTGGAGGGAGAGGGCTGTGATGGAGACATAACTTGAATTCATAAATAAAAGTTAAAAAAGCAATTACATGTTGATAAGATATATTCTGTCAAATACTCCAAGCCAGACTAAGCCGAACATAATTTGTATATATATTTGAAAACAGAACATTTATGAGAGTCAAAATAATTTTAAAAAGTACAAAATAATGTAATGCTTACACTTCCAGATTTAAAAACCAAAGATAAAATTCCCCTTCATAAATACAGTGTGAGATTTCCCTAAGCAGAGACATGTAAATGAGAAGCATATGTTAGATATCCCAGACATGGGTTTTTCTGCTCAGCTCACCTTCTTATGATGAATTGAACATATATAAGACCTGCTCCTGAATCTATTTTAAAGTGTTGCAGGATATGTTTGCAATTTATAACCAGTGGTAATATCTACTTCAAGAATTCTTATCATCCTACAGTGAAACTCTATCTCCTTTTTCCATCCAATGTCAGAATTACTAAATGAAATAGTACTTATATTTCTTCATTTATATTTTAAGGGACCACACCTCTGTATCATTCTGTTCTCCACAGTATCTATAGTATTTTATATTTCATTAAACAATAATTAGATGATTTTTCCACATTTCACACCAACCCTCTTATTTTCTACTTTTGATAAGAGCTATTTAATTGGTGTGGTTTTCACTGCAATCTTATGTGGGTAAAGTTGAGCATTTTCTGGTATACTTGTTCTTCACTAATATATCTTTTTTTGGTTACATGTTAATTCATATGATTTGTCATTTTTAAAATTGGTTTTGTGTGTATGTGTGCTAAGATTAAGAGAATTATCAAGATGGCTGCCCAAATAAGATCTGAACAACTATGATACTGTTGGACACCCTAGCAAGGCAGGGCAAAAACTCAAGTGTCTTCAACCCTAATCAAAAGTGTGGGCAAGTGAGGGAGTGCTGATAGTAGCAGAAATGGTCTTTCCTAGGGAAGGGCTCCCCAACTGGTTATCTAATACAAAGTGGTCGGCCCTGAGAGCATATACACACAGGTAATATTACAGACTCAACAGGTTGTATATATTTAGGAGTGAGTGTTTGTGTGTGTGAGTGTGAGTGTGTGAGTGTGTGTGTGTGTGTGTGTGTGTGTGTGTGTGTGTGT
>CAJQZJ010000271.1:3433858-3452150 GCA_907164525.1 Lophiomys imhausi | reverse complement strand
ATATATATATATATATATATATATATATATATATATATATATATATAAAACTCACTTCTACTATACTGTTTCCATACAAGCCCTCAAGTTACATTTAATGTTAATTGTCTCTCCCTGTATTCCCACCCTCAACCTCCTGTTCTCTCCCTCTCCTCACTTGATCCTTTAGTTGTAGTGCTTTCCTTAATCCATATCTATCAATTTCCCTTTCCTAACAAGACAGTTTCATCCCTCCAGTCGCTTACTCTATGCCTACAATTTTCTATTTTATGGATTGTAGCTTGGTTGTCATTGACCATCGACTTAACATTATCATTAACTTAATATTCACATGTAAATGAATGAATTCCATATTCGTTTTTCAGGGTATAGATTACCTTATTTAGGATGATTTTTTTTCTAGTTCATCTATTTACCTGAAAATTTCATGATGTCATTATTTTAAACAGTCTAGTAGTTCTCCAATGTGTAACTGTATCTCATTTTATTTATTCATTCGTCTGTTGAGGGATATTTAGGTTATTTCCTATTACTGCATACTATGACTAAAGCAATAATGAATATGATTGAGCAAGTGTATTTGTAGTAGGATGAAGTGTCCTTTGGGTATATGCTCAAGAGTGGGATAGCTGGATTTTGAGGAAGATTGATTTCCATATTCCTGAGGAACAGCAATACTGATTTCCACAGTGAATGTCCACTGTTGTATTCCCACCAGCAATGGGTGAGCATTCCCCTTACTCCACATCCTTGTCAATATGAGATATGACTTGTTTTGTTGATCTTAGCCATTCTCACAGGTGTAAGATGAAATATCAAGATAGTTTTGATTTGCAGTTCCTTGATGGCTTAGAATATCAAATATTTTTTAAGTGTTTCTCCACCATTAGAGCTTCCTTTTTTGAAAATTTCTGTTTAGAACTGCACCTCATTTAGGAATTAAGTTATTAGTTTTTTGATATTATATATATGTATACACACATACACACACATACATATATATACATACATATGTATATATATACATATATATATCTATGATATAAGTAATCTATTGGATGTTTAGTTGGTAAAAATATTTTCCCATCTTCTGGCTACCTACCACTTTGTACAAACAATGTGTTTTTGGTGTGCAGAAGCTTTTCAGTTTCATGAGGTCCCTTTATTAACTATTGATCTTAGTGCCTGTGCTATTGGTATTCTGTTCAGAAAGTCTTTTCTTGTGCCAATGTGTTCAAGGCTATATTCCACTTACTCTTCTATCAGGTTCCATGTATCTAGTTTTGATCCAGTTGAACATGAGTTTCATTCAAGGAGATAACTACGAATCTGTAAGGATTCTTCTACATGCAGCCATCTTGTTTGACCACCAATACTTGTTGAAGATACTATCTTTGTTTCTAGAATATATTTCTGGACTCTAAAAAAAAAACTAGATATTCACAGGTGTGCAATTATGTCTGGTTCTTCAATTAGATTTCATTGGCCAATGTGTCTACTTTTGTGCCAATACCATGCTGTGTTTTATTAACATAGCTTTGTATTGCAATGTGAAATATAGGATGTGCTACCTGCAGCAATTCTTCATTACTGAGGATCATTTAAGCTAGCCTGTTTTTTTTTTTGGGGGGGGGGTGGTATGTCCATATGAAGCTGAAGGTTGTCCTTTAATGATCTGTGAAGATCTTGTCAATGGGCAAAGAATCACCTTGTTGGTGGTGTTGTTCTTATATCAATTGGACAGAGAAGATTGCAGTCCTTTGTTCATCCTAGCTTGATGCCTGGCTTGGTGGCCAAAGCTGTTTTATACCTAGGACACATAAAAACCAAATCAAATTCAGGCAGCACAGCACAGGAGGAGGAAGGCAGAAACCAGTGTTCTGGTGCATGTGTGGAATGATGCCCAAGGACCTGTCCTCCAACCAACAGCACATGCAGGCCATATACACAGAGCCTCATCTACCACCAAGAAACAGATCTTGGGAGGTGCAAGACAGGTAGAGAGCTGCAGACTGCCACCCACAGACATGCCCTCAGACTCACAGCAAAGGTGGACTGTAGACACCCATTTGCCACCACACTGTGCAGTGTGGATAGAAGATGTCACCCAGGGCCCAAACAGCCATGAGGCCAGCCTACAGTGCAAACCACCACAATGTGCGAGTATGTGGTGGTCAGTTGGGACAGATGTGGAGCAGCTTGAGCATTATGAAAAGAGATGGAGCTGGAGGCTTGAGGGGGAGAGAACTAGCCTGCTGTGAGTGGCAAGCCCCACCACCCGGAGCAGCAAGTCCTGCCACCTGGAGCCATGGTAAGGTCCCAGAGCGAGCTTCCATGGAGGGTCAAATCTGAGTATATAGCTATGCAGAAACAGGGGTCAGTGTCGATGTTCATGAGGACTTTCACAGTCTGGGAAGCCTCTGGGAACCATGTAGATGTCTAGGGGCTATGCAGAATTGGCCCTACCCTTTACTGACTACAGCCTTCTGGAGAATGGACCCCATCTCTCACTGGTGGTAGCACTTGATAGAGCAGGCATGGCCTCGTTCAGGTAGCACAGTTGAGCTAGCTCTGGTGACGGGACCATGAGTGGTCCCACTCCATGAACATGAGTGAGGGAGAGCTGGCCCTGCCACTCCTTTGCCATGAGGTAGACTGGACTGGGGGAAGACACATTTCATCACCATGCGCCTTGCCACCTGAGGCAGTTGGGAGAGCTGAATAGCTGTCCCTTTCCCTCACCCACAGCAACACTTTGGAGAGCAGGCCCAGCACCCCCTGGGTTTGTGGGTGATGCCCTCCCCTCCCCTTGCCACCTGTGAAAGTCAGGAGATTTGACCCTCAGAGCACGAGAGGGGAAGAAGTAGTCCTGCCTCGTTGCTGGCTATAGCACTCCTCTAGGGAGAGTGGGCCCTGCACCTTGCCTGGGCAACACAGTGGAGCTGGTCAAAGGTAGTACTTCCTGGTGAAGGCTTCGGTGAGCCAGCCCTGAGGGTTTTAGTGCTGTGGAGCTGGATGAGACCTTCACAGTCTGCAGCGCTTGGGAGAGTCAGCCCCACACCTTGACTAGGCTGCATAGCAGAGCTGATCCTGGAGGCATGAGCAGACTTGAGGGCATGAGAGAAGATGAGCTGACTTGGCCTCCTATCAATGAAAGAATTGGGTGCCTAGCTGGAGCAGTGCTGGAGTTTGTTTATATGGTGGATTACATTTATTTATTTATGTATGTCGAAATATATCTGAATCTCTGGAATGAAGGCTACTTGATCATGGTAGATGATCTTTTTGGTATTTTTTTGGATTTGGTTAAGAAGTATTTTATTAAGTATTTGTGCCTCTATGTTCATAAGGAAAACTGAACTTTAATTCTCTTCCTTTGCTGGATTTTTATGTTGTTTGAGTATAAAAGTAACTGTTGCCTTGATCAATGAACTGGGCAATGTTCCATCTGTTTCTATTTTGTGGAATAATTTGAATATCGACATTAACTCTTCTTTGAAAACCTGGTAGAATTCTCTACTAAAACCATATGGCACTGGGATTTTTTTTGGGGGGGTGGGTAGGGCACTTGTAATAACTGCTTTTATTTCACTCTGGACTATTGGTCTGTTTAAATTGCTTGTCTGTTCTTAATTTAACTTTAGTAAAAGGTACCTATTGAAAAATTATTTATTTATTTTATATTTTCCAATTTGGTGGAATGCATGGTTTTGAAGTATGTCCTTATTAGTCTCTGGGTTTCTTTGGTGCCTGTGGTTATATCTCTCTTTTCCTCCTTTCTTTCTTTCTTTCTTTCTTTCTTTCTTTTTTTTTTTTTTTTTGTTGTTTTTGAGACAGGGTCTCTCTATGTAGACTTGGCTGTCCTGGAACTGACTCTGTATGCCAGATTGGCTTTGAGCTCACAGGGATTCGCCTGCCTCTGCAGGCGTGTGCTACTACACTTGGCCCCTCTTTTCAGTTTTAATTTTATTAATTTTGATTTTCTCTTTCTGCCTTTTTATTAATTTGGATAAGATTTTGTCAAAGTTACTAATTTTCTCAAAGAACTAACTCTTTGTTTCTCTGATTCTTTGTTTTTCTCTATTTGTTGATTGAAGACTAAATTTGATTACTTCTTACTCTCTACTCCTTTTGTGTGTGTGGTGTGATTTTTTTTTCTTTCTGCTGTTGTTTTGTTCTAGAGCTTTCATATGTGCTGTTAAGTTGCTCATATGAGCTCGCTCCACTTTTTCCTTTTTATATGTAGGCCCTAATGCTATGAAGTTGTCTCTTAAAAACAGCTTTCATTGTATCCCATAAGTTTGGTATATTGTGTGTTTTCATTCGATTCTAGAAAACTTTAATTTATGTTTTGACACATTTTTCATTAAATAGAGAGTTGTTCAAATTCCTTTAGATTTTAGGCTATTTGTTGTTGCTGATATCCAGCTTTAATCCTGGGTGATTGGAAAGGATGTGTGATGTTATTTCAAATTTCTTATATCTGTTGTTATTTACTTTGTACCCAAATATGTGGTCAATTATGGAGAAAGCTTCTTGAGATGATGAAAATAAGGTATATCTTTTGTGTTTGGGTGAAATTTTGTGTAGATATCTGTTAGGTCCATTTGGTTCATAAGGTCTGTTAGCTCCAGTATTTCTGTTTAGTTTTTGTCTGGATGACTCGTCTATTGGCAAGAGTAGGGCATTGACATCTCCCATTATCAGTGTGTGAGGGTCAATATGTGATTTAAGCTGTAGCAGTGTTTCCTTTACAAACTTTCCTGCTCTTTGTTTGGGAAATAGATGCTAAGTATTGCAATGTCCTCTTTGTAGATATTTTTCTTTGATGTGTTTGTAATGTCCTTCCTTGTATCTCTGAAAAGTTTTGGTTTCAAGTTTTTGGTCAGATATTAGAATCACTATACCAGCTTCTTTTTTAGGTCCATTTGCTTGAAATATCTTTTTCTAATTTTTTACCCTGAGGTGAATTCTATTGTTGATGTTATGGTATGCTTTTTGGTTGTAGCAGAAGAATTAATCCTGTTTTTTAAATCTATTTTGTTAGTTGTGTATTATTTTGGGAGAATTGACACTGTTGATGGTGACAGATCTTTTTTTTTTTAAATTAAATGTTTATTTATTACTACAAGTTACATCTCCATCACAGGGCCCTCTTTCCACCCCTCCCAGTCCCACCCTCCCACCCTCTACCACCTCTCCCTTCTATCCTAATCCTCCAGAGTGGGGTGTCCCTACATATCAGCCCCCTGCCCGAGTTCAGCTGTCATATGAGGGCTAAGAGCTTCCTCATATACTGGGGTCCTACATGGCAGCACCACTAGGGCAAAGGGTCTCATTAACAGGTAACAAAGTCTATATTCCTTTTCCTTTTGGTGCATTGGTTGTAGTATAGTTATCCTGTACTATATGGCTAAAATCAGATTATAATTGAATAGATGCCATGTGCATCTGTCTGAGTCTGGGTTAGCTCATTCAGGATCAGGTTTTCTAGTTCCATCCATTTGGCTGAAAATTGCATGATTTCATGTTTCTGATATCTGAATAGTATTCCATTGTGTAGATATACCACAGTTTTCTTTATCCATTCCTCAGTTGAGGGACATCTAGGTTGTTTCCAGTTTCTAGCTATTACAGATAAGACTGCTATGAACATAGATGAGGAAACGTCCTTGTGGTTTGGTAAGGAATCATTTGGATATATACCCAGAACTGGTATGGCTGGGTCTTGAGGTAGAGCTATTCCATGTTTTCTAAGGTATCGCCAGACTGATTTCCATAGTGGTTGTACAAGTTTGCACTCCCACCAGTAATGGAGTGTTCCCCTTTTTCCACAACCTCACCAACATGTGCTATCATTTGAGTTTTTGATCTTAGTCACTCTGGCAGGTGTGAGATCAAATCTCACAGTTGTCTTGAGTTGCATTTCTCTGATGATTAAGGATGCTGAGCATTTCTTCAAGTGTCTCTCAACCATTAGGGTTTCATCCTTTTTGAATTCTATGTTTACCTTTGTTCCCCCATTGTTTGATTGGATTATTTGGTTTCTTGGTGTTTAATTTCTTGAGTTCTTTGTAAATTTTGGATATTAGCTCTCTGTCAGATGTGGGGTTGATGAAGATCTTTTCCCAATCTCTAGGTTGCCTTCTTGTTTGAATGACAGTGTCCTTTGCCTTACAGATACTTTTCAGTTTCATGAGGACCCATTTACTGATTGTTGGTCTTAGAGCCTGAGCTGTTGGTGTTCTGTTCAGGAAGTTGTCACCTGTGCCAATGAGTTCGAAGCTTTTTCCCACTTTCTCTTCTACAAGATTTAGTGTGTCAGACTTTATGTTAGGGTCTTTGATCCACTTGGACTTAAGTTTTGTGCAGGGTGATGAGGATGGGTCTGTTTGCATTCTTTTACATGTCGACATCCAAATAGACCAGCACCATTTATTAAAGATGCTGGAACTTTTTCCATTGTATGGTTTTGGCTTCTTTGTCAAAAGTTAAGTGACCATAGGTGTGTGGCTTCATTTCTGGGTCTTCAATCGATTACATTGATCAA
Source organism: Lophiomys imhausi (assembly GCA_907164525.1). NCBI lineage: Eukaryota > Metazoa > Chordata > Mammalia > Rodentia > Muridae > Lophiomys > Lophiomys imhausi. Next base: position 3,445,600 of record CAJQZJ010000271.1, on the reverse strand, counting down.
CTGGTCTGTTTCTATACCAGTACCATGTTGTTTTTATTACTATGTCTCTGTAGTATAGTTTGATGTCTGGGATGGTGATACTTCCTGATTTTTTTTATTGTACAGGATTGATTTAGCTATTCTTGGTTTTTTTATTTTTTATTTTTATTTTTTGTTATTCCATTTGAAGTTGAGAATTGTTTTTTCCAGGTATGTAAAGAATTGTGTTGGTATTTTGATTGGAATTGCATTGAATCTATATGTTGCTTTTGGTAGGATGGCCATTTTTATTATGTTGATCCTACCTATCCATGAGCATGGGAGATCTTTCCATCTTCTGATGTCCTCTTCAATTTCTTTCTTTAAGGACTTGAAGTTCTTGCCATACAGTTCTTTCACTTGCTTGCTTAGGGTTACCTTCAGTTTTTTATGTTGTTTGTGGCTATTGTGAAGGGTGTTGTTTCCCTAATTTCTTTCTCAGCCCATTTATCTTTTGTATAAGGAAGGGGTTCTAATTTTTCTGAGTTAATTTTGTATCCAGACACCATGCTAAAGGTGTATATCAGTTGTATTAGTTCTTTGGTGGAATTTTTGGGGTCACTTATACTATCATATCACCTGCAAATAGGAATAATTTGACTTCTTCCTTTCCAATTTGTATCCCCTTGATCTCCTTTAGTTGTCTTATTGCTCTGGCTAGGATTTCAAGTACTGTATTGAAGAGATATGGGGACAGTGGGCATCTTTGCCTTGTCCCTGATTTTAGAGGATATGCTTTAAATTTCTCTTCATTGAATTTGATGTTGGCTACAGGCTTGCTGTATATTGTGTTTATTATTTCTAGGTATGATCCTTGTATTCCAGCTCTCTACAGGACTTTTAGCATGAAGGGATGTTGGATTTTGTCAAATGCTTTTTCAGCATCTAATGAGATGATCATGTGGTTTGTTTTTTTCAATTTCAGATTGTTTATATGGTGAATTACGTTGATGAATTTTCTATGTTGAACCACTCCTGCATTCCTGGGATGCTTGATCATGCCTACTTGATCATGGTGTGTGATACTTTTGATGTGTTCTTGGATTCTGTTTGACAGTATTTTATTAAGTATTTTTGAGTCTATGTTCATGAGGGAAATTGGTCTGAAGTTCTCTTTCTTTGTTGGGTCTTTGTGTGGTTTAGGTATCAGGGTGACTGTGGCCATATAAAATGAGTTTGGCAGTGTTCCTTGTGCTTCTATTTTGTGGAAGAGTTTAAAGAGTATTAGTATTAGCTCTTCTTTGAAGGTCTGGTAGAATTCTGTGCTGAAACCATCTGGCCCTGGGCTTTTTTTTTTTTGGATGGGAGATTTTTAATGACTCTTTCTATTTCCTTATGGGTTATAGGACTGTTTAATTTGGTAACCTGATCTTGATTTAGCTTTGGTAGGTGGAATCTATGAAGAAAATTTCCATTTCGCTTAAGTTTTCCAATTTTGTGGAGTCTAGATCTTTGAAGTAATACCTAAAGATTCTCTGGATTTCTTTGATGTCTTTTGTTATTTCTCCCTTTTCATTTCTAATTTTATGGATTTGGGTATTTTAACTCTGCCTCCTTGTCAGTTTGCTAAAGTTTGTCTATTTTGTTGATTTTCTCAAAGAACCAACTCTTGGTTTCATTGATTTTTTTTTGTGTTGTTCTTTTTGTTTCTAAGTTGTTGATTTCAGCCTTAAGTTTGAAAATTTCCTGCCTTCTGCTCTTCTTGGGAGTGTTTGCTCTTTTTTTTTTTTTTTTTCCCTAGCTCTTCCAGTTCTGCTGTTAAGTTGCTCATATGGGCTGTCACAATTTTCTTTTTGAACTCACTTAGTGCTATGAACTTTCCCTGTAGCATTCCTTTCATTGTGTCCCATAGGTTTGGGTATGTTGTGCCTTTGTTTTCGTTGGATTTTAAGAAGTCTTTGATTTCATTCTTTATTTGTTTTCTGACCCAGTGGTCATTGATTAGAGAGTTTTTCAGTTTCCATGAATGTGTAGGCTTTTTGTTATTTCTATTGTTGCTGAAGTCCAGTTTTAATACATGGTGTTCTGATAAGATACAAGGGGTTATTTCAATTTTCTTGTATCTGCTGAGGCTTGTTTTGTGTCCAACTATGGTCGATTTTGGAGAAGGTTCCATGAGGTTCTGAAAAAAAAAAAAAAGGTGTGTTCTTTTGTGTTTGGGTGAAATGTTCTGTAGATATCTGTTAGGTCCATTTGGTTCTTGACCTCTGTTAGTCTCATTATTTCTCTGTTTGGTTTCTGTCTTGATGATCTGTCCATTGTTGTGAGTGGTATGTTGAAGTCTCCCACTACTGATGTGTGGGAATCAATGTGTAGTTTAACCTTTAGATAGTTTCTTTTACAAATGTGGGTGCCCTTGTATTTGGGGCATAGATATTCAGTTTTAGATGTCATCTTGATTAATTTTTCCTTTAACGAGTATGTAGTGCCCTTCCCTGTCTTTTTTGATTAATTTAAGTTGAAAGTCTATTTTATTTGATATTAGGATGACTACTCCAGCTTGCTTCCTGGAACCATTTGTTTGGAAATCCTTTTCCCAGGCCTTTACTCTGAGGTAGAGTTAATATTTGTTAGTGAGATGTGTTTCTTGTATACAGCAAAAAGATGGGTCTTGTTTATGGATCCGTTCTGTAAGCCTGTGTCTTTTTATTGGAGAGTTGAGTCCATTGATGTTGAGGGATATTAATGATCAAAGGTTGTTGTTTCCTGTTATTCTGATGTAGGTGGTGGTTGTATGTTTCTTTTGGTTTAGCTGCAGTGGAGTGTTTTGCTTCTTGTGTTTTTTTTTGGGTGTACATATCTTCTCTGGGTTGGAATTTTCCTTCCAGGATCTTCTGTAGAGCTGGGTTTATGGATAAACACAATTTAAATTTGGTTTTGTCATGGAATATCTTGTTTTCTCCATCTATGTTGATAGAAATTTTTGCTGGGTATAGGAGTCTGGGCTGACACTTTTGTTCTCTTAGGGCCTGTATTACCACTATTCAAAACCTTCTGGCTTTTAGAGTTTCTGAGGAGAGGTCAGGTGTAATTCTGTTGGGTCTGCCATTATACATTACTTGACCTTTTTCTCTTGTGGCTTTTAATATTCTTTCTTTGTTCTGTACATTTGGAGTTTCAATTATTATCTGTTATGAGGATTTTCTTTTCTGGTCTAATTTGTTTGAAGTTCTGTATGCCTCTTGGAATTTTATCAGCATCTCTTTCTTTAAGTTTGGGAAGTTTTCTTCTATGATTTTCTTGAAGATATTTCCTGGACCTTGGAGTCAGGAGTCTTCTCTTTCATCTGTGCCTATAATTCTTAGGTTTCATCTTTACATTGAGTCCTGATTCCTTGAATGTTGTGGGTGAGAACGTTTTTAGATTTCTCATTTTCTTTGGTTGTTTTACTGATTTTTTCAATTGAATCTTCCAAACCTGAGATTCTGTCTTCCATCTCTTATATCCTATTTTTGATACTCATATATTTAGTTTCTATCCTCTTTCCTTGGTTTTACACCTCCAGGATGGTTTCTGCTTGTGCTTTCTTTATTGCTTCCATTTCCAATTTCAAGTAGTGATTGCTTGTGTTTGTTTTATACATTTCCTGCTCCAATTTAGATGACTTTGTCTGCCAATCACTCAAATCTTTCATAGCCTTGTCTCTTTTCCATTCATATTTGGCTGAGTTGGCTTGGAGATCTCTAATGGTATATTCTCCATTGCTTTCATTAGTAAAATTGAAGATTCTTTATATTCTTTCAGGGATTTAACTTCTTCTTCTAAGGACTGTATAATTTTCCTAAGTATAGATTTGTCATCATTTTCGTGTGTTTCAGCTGTGGTGTTATGGTCAGAGTTTGCTGTATTAGCATCACTGAATTTTGTTAGAGTCATATTTCCCTGATTTTTGTCAGATTTGTTTTTTCACTGACCTTTAGCCATCTTGTTGTCCTTAGCTGATTGCTCCTAGTGTCTTCTGGATCTGATGCTAAGGATGGGGCTTTGGTGTAGAGGCTGTATAGTCTTGGTGGTCTGTAGCTCAACAGAGGCTAGGTGGGGTCTTGTGTTGGGGGCTGTACTTCATTAGGGCCCCTGAAGTTCACCCCTTCCAGTTGTGTTCCAACTGGGAACTCAGGTAGGGGTTAGGGCTCGATGTGTTAGTCCAGCCTACAGAGTCCCCTGCTGCTAATTTTTCTTTTCTGAGGGTTAGATCAATGGTCGTGTTCCCCCCAGGCAGCTCCTCCTAGATGGTCCTCAGGGCACCTATGTGCCTTTTGGCCCTAGTGACTAAGCCCCTGTAGTCTGAGTCACTCAGGTAGTGCACACAGGCCAAGAACTGGCTGCTCCAGGGGTGGAACTTTAGAGGTTGAAAATCTGGTTTCCCATTAGAGAAGCAGGTGCACTGGCTGAGGGATCCGGTATTAACTCCATAACATGCCCACAGGGCTTGGACTCAGTGGAGTTCCCAGCAGCCTTCTAACCCAACCACCCACCTTTCAGCCTGCTCTGATCTTATCATTCCTGTGGCTGTGCTAATCTTGATTTGGGTGTTAGAGCTGTCCTGTGGATACTGGGTGCTCAGGATGCCAGGAGGAATCTTTATCTGGTGATTGGAGCCAGCCACCAAGGCCTGGGACACTGCACTGATGCCAGAGGTGTTGCCCACTACAGGAAGTGTATCCTACTGCTTTGTCTAGCTGCAGTGTTCTTCAGAGTGATTGTAAATCCAATATAGGTGTTTGACTGTCCAACACCTTTCTGGGCAAGCCCAAATATGCTTGTGCCTCCAAGATTGCCACTCCCCTGGAGATATACTGCTGTGGTCCTGCAACTCAGAATGTGCTATCGTTTGCAGCCACAATGGTTCTACTTAAACACACCTGTTTCTACAGCTCTGTTGGTCCTCCCCTTGGTGTTGGAACCCCTGTGTGGTATATGGGAACTCAGAAGGCTTATGAGTACCCCAGCTCGGCTTCAAAGGTGCTCGCTGGGTATTTGAGTGACTGGTACCCACAGGTCCTCTCCTGGTGAAAATTCTCCTGCTTCCAGTACTTCTGTGTCTTCTTTGGTTTCTGCTGGCCTGTTTTTCTGCGTGTCTGAGAGTCTCACCTAGGGACATTTATTAGTCCCCGGGTTCACCAGGTGAAATCCAGTGGGTTTCCATCTCTCAGATTTTTTGCTCAGTCTTATAACTCTGTGGTGTTATAGCTGTTTTCCCTGCATTCAAAATGCATCCATGCAGGCTGCCGCCATCTTGGAATCCCTGGTGACAGACCAAAATGACTAATAATTTTGATTCCTGTTATTTTGTTTTTGCTGCTGCTGCTAGTGTTCTCTCTCTCTCTCTCTTTCTCTCTCCTCTTATCCCTCACCCCCTCTCTCTCTTTGTGTGTGTGTGAGTGCATGGTTCCACTCTTTTGACATTTCTGGTCTGGGATCACTTATTCCCTGTGTTTTCTTGGATGTAGTAATCTCTTTAGGTTGGAATTTTTCTTTTAGCTCCCCTTGTAAGGCTAGATTTGTAGTTAGTTATTGATTAAATTTGGTTTTAACATGAAATGTCTTATTTTATCCATCTATGATAACCGAATGTTTTTATGGCTATAATAGTCTGGGCTGGCAATAGTGGCCTCTTAAGAGTTTGCAGCATATCTGTCAAAGCCCTTTGGCGTTTAGGGTCTCCATGAAATATCAGATATAATTGTATTAGGTCTGCTTTTCTATGTTATTCTGTCTTTTTCCTTTGCAACTTTTAATATTATTTATTTGTTCTGTATTTTTAGTAGTTTGATTATTATGTACTGAGGGTAGTTTCTTTTCTGGTCCAGTATATTTGAAGTTCTGTATGCTTCTTGTAGTGTGATAAATATCTCCTTTAGGCTATAGAAGTTTTCTTCTATAATTTTGTTGAAAGTACCTTTTGTGTTTTTGACCCATGTTTCTTCTCATTCCTCTTTTCCTATTTTTCTTAGATTTGGTCTTTTCACAGGTTACAATATTTCTGGATGTTTTGTGCCAGAACTTTTTTAGATTTAACATTTTCTTTGAGTGATTTATCCATGTCTTCTACAGTACCTTCAATGCCCGAGATTCTGTCTTTCGTCGCTACTATTTTGTTGGGGTAGCTTCTCACTATGGTTCCTGATCAAGTTCCTAAATATTTTTATTTCTGTATTTTCTTTAATTTGAGTTTTATTTATTGATTTTATTTCCACCTTCAGGCCTTCAATGGTTTTATTTATTTTCTTCCAATGTTTATTTGTGCTTATTTCTATTTATTTAAGAGATTCATTTATTTCATATTTTAGGACTTCTAACATATGCACAGATTGGCAGATTAGATTAGAAAACTGTGTATCTCTTTTTACACTTTCCAAGAAACAAACGTACCTTAACATAAAACAAAGACACTAATAGCTGAACAAGGACAATATCAAAAAGACATGTCAATCTTGAAGGAGGGATAAATCCACAACCCTACTCAAAGAACAACACACATCTGAGGAATGTTGAGGATGAGAGAAACAGTCTTCTCAAGGGAACAATAAGTATACCAATTGATCATTCAGTATCAGATGATCAGCTCCAAAAAGATACATACAAGTAATATTAGAGAGACTGACCAGATTATATTTAGGAATATATATGTACATACATATGCATAACATATACATGTAACAACAATTAATGAAAAAGCCATTAACTTGAAAGGAAGTAATGACATATGGTAGGGTTTGGAGAAGAAAAGGGAAGAGGAAAATGATGGAATTATAATCTCAAAAATAAAATAAAATGAATACACTACACCAGTGTGATATAATGTGCAAAGATATCCAAGGATATAGTCCCAGGAACCAACAGATATTTCTATTCTAATATCTGTCACAACAGACTTTAAATTAAACCAATCAGAATAGGCACAAACCACTTTGAAGTGCTTGAAATAGCAACCCATCCAGAAGATACAACATTTCTAAACACATATATAAAACATTAACACAAAGGCTATCAATTTCATGAAACAAAACATAAAAACATAGAAAATAAAAAGTTAGTTATTTTCATGATAAGTGGCTTCAGTACCTTATTTTCATGAAGAGATGGGTCATCCAGACAAAAAGTAAATAGAAATGTTGACATTAAATGATGCCATAAATCAAATGAAATTAATAGACACCTAAAGAATATCTCACCCAAATACTACAAAATGAACATTCTTCTTAGCAATGTGAAATTGAATTTAAAATAGATAACATATTAGGACACAAAGCGAGTCTCAACAAATGTAGAAATATTAAAATGATTTCATGAATTCTGTCTGGCCACAATGTAATTATGCTCAAAATAACATGCAAAAGTACCAAGGAAATTACAAGAACTCTTAGAGATTAAGCAACTCATTACTGACGTAAGAATGTGTAATTGGAGAAAGAAAATAATGAAGGATATAAAAACTTTCTTCAAAGTGTATAACATGTAAACCCAGAACATGGGAAGCCATTGGCATACAACAAAGTCTATCCTAACACACACAAAAAAAATAATGCTTCTAAATGCCTGCATTGAAAAATAAGAGACAGCTCAAATGAACAACCCAGTGATGCACCTTAATGCCTTAAGAAAGCTACAAGAGATAAAACTTTAAATCATTAGATGGAAACAAATAATCAAGGTCAGGGGTGAAACAAATTAATGAAATGGAAATGAAAAATAAGTAAAATGAATAAATGAAAGGAAGATTGCTTCCTTAAAAAGCTAAACCAGACTTCCAAATCCTTAGCTAAATTAAGTCAAAGAAACAGAAAAAAAGATTCAAATTAGTACATTCAAAGGTCAATAGGGACTCATTATTATAGAGACAAATGGAATTCCCCAAATCATACAGACATTCATTCTTAATTCAAACTGCTATGCCTATATTCTATCATATTAGGCAATCTAGATAAAAAGAGATCATTTTCTAGATACATATGACCTTCCAAATTTAAACTAACACTTGATGAGTCATTTAAATAGACCTGTAGAAAATGGTGATATTGAAAAAATAATAAAAATACTTTTATGAAAAAAGAACCAAGGTCCTGATTGTTATGCTGCAGAATTCTACCATTTAAAAGATTTCAAAATATTCATTTATTTTATTTTTTGTGTATAAATGTTTTGCCTACATATATTTTTTGTGTAAAATATGGACTCAGGGCCAGCAGAAAAGAGTGGTTAGTTCCCTGGTATTGTAGTTATAAACAGTTATAACCAACTATGTGGGTGCTGGGAACTGTACCCAGGTCCTCTGCATGAATAGAAAGTGCTTTTAACCACTGAGCTCACTCTGAAACCCTTCTACCAAACATTAAATTTCACTGGGGAACTCCTAGAACTGATAATCACTTTTAGTAAAGTAGCTGAACACAAAATTAACTCAAGAAATCAGTAGCCCTCCTATCTACAAATGACAAATGGACCAAGAAAGGAATCAGGGAAACAATATCCTTCACAATAGACATAAATAATATAAAATATCTTGAGGTAATGATAATTAAGCAAGTGAAATGCCTGTATGACAATAACTTCAAGTCTTTGAAGAAACTGAGGAAGATATCAGAGGATGGAATGATCTCCCATGTTCTTTATTCCATAATATAAACATAGTAAAAATTGCAATCTTACTAAAAGCAATGTACAGATTCAACATGATTCCCATCAAAATACTAACACAATTCTTTTCAGACCTTGAAAGAACAGTACTCAAATTCATATGGAAAAACAAAGACCCAGGATAAGTAAAACAATCCTGAACAATAATAGAACTTCCAGAGTTATCACTATCCCTGATTTCAAGCTGTACTGCAGAGCTATAGTAATAAAAAAACCACACACACACACACACACACACACAGTATTGATATAAAACAGACAAGTTGATTTATGAATTGAATCAATGACCCAGAAGTAAATTCACATACCTATGGATACCTGAACTTATTTTTATAAAGAAGACACAATTAATCAACAAGGGTAAATCATCTTCAAATGGTAGTGGTCTAACTGGATATCAGTGTGTAGAATAATACAAATTGATCCGTAGCTATCACCCCACACAAAACTCAAGTCCAAGTGGGTCAGACTTCAACATAAAACTAGACACACTGAAACTGATCAAACAGTAAGTGGGGAATAGCCCTGAATGTATTGGCACAAGAGACAACTTCCTGAGCAAAACACTAATAGCACAGACACTAAGGCTGACATTTAATAAATGGGACCTCATAAAATTTAAAAGTTTCTGTATGTCAAGGATACTGTCAACAGGACAAAATCAGTAGCCTACAGAATAGAAAAATATTTTCACCAACTCTACATCTGACAGGGGACTTATTTCCAAAATATATAAAGAACTCAAGAAAGTAGATACCAGCAAACTAAATAATCTAATTTTAAAATGGAATACAGTTCTAAATAAATAATTATCAACAGAGGAATCTAAAATACTCAAGAAGTGCTTAAAGAAATGTTCAATGCCATTTGGGAAATGCAAATCAGAATGACTCTGAGATTCCATTTTTTTTTTTTTTTTTACCTGTCAGAATGTCTAAGATCAAAATTACAGGTGACAGCTCATGTTGGCTAGGATGTGGAGCAAAGAGAGCACTCCTCCACTGCTGGTGGGAGTGCAAATTTGTACAGCCACTTTGGAAATAAATATGGTGCTTTCTTAGAAAATTGAGAATTGATTTACTTCAACACCGAGCTGTACTATTCCAAGGCCTATACTCAAAGAACACTCCATCCTACCACAAGAAAACTTGCTCAACTATGCTCAGAGCAACTTTATTCATAATAGCCAGGTACTGTAAACAACCTAGATATCCCTCAACTGAAGAATGGATAAAGAAAATGTGGTACATTTACACAATGGACTATTACTTGGCTATTTAAAAAATCATGAAATTATCAGGGAAATAGATGGAACTAGAAAAAAAAATCATCCTTACTGTGGTAAGCCAGAACCAGAAATTAAGAATGGCATAAATGGATCCACTTATAAGTGGATATTACCTATAAAGGATTGTTGAATGGTGGCTTTTTTTATTTTATAATATATGTTATTAACTTTAACATACTTAATACCTCTACCCTCTTCCAACTCTTGTTCCTTCCAACCCCCCAACCCTAGGTGGCAGAGAAAGAAAGTCAGAGGGGAAAGGGGCAGACATAGGTCTTTTTGAGCTACTTCCTGCTCATAAGGGGTTCAGTTTAGGGGCAATACCAAACTCAGTAGTCAGGATATCCAGTAGTCCAATAAACCAGCAAACCAAGAAACACAGCAAACCAGTAGACTGAGGGCTGTAGGGATGGGAACAGGAGGCAACAGGTTGGGGGAGGATGAGGAAGAGAACACTGAGAGAATCAACTGGAATTACAGAAGCATTTGGGGGTAAGATAGAAACTTACTTCAGCTGACACTCCCAGGAATGTACAAGAGTGACCCTAGGTGAGACTCAGTAATGAGGAATACAGGGCCTCAACTGGCTGTCTCCTGTATCTAGGCAAGACTTCCAGTGAAGGAAATGGGACACCAAACCGCTGCAAAACTTTGACCTACAATTTGTCCTGCTGGCATGATGTGCTGGGAGTAAAGGTGGCATAGAAGTTGTGGGAGTAGTTAACCAATGACTGGTCCAGCTTGAGATCCATGCCATGAGAGGGAACCTACCCCTGATACTGCTAGGAGGGCCAGAAACCAGATGTGAGATAGTGCAGAGATCTAGGATAGAACCAACTTCAGATAGATTTGAAACCTCAGTGTAACACCTGAAACTCAAAAAGTGGCAAAGAAAATATGGGGAATACACACCAAAGACCATAGACATAAGTAAGAATTTTCTAAATAATACTCTGTCAACTGAAGAAACAAGGCCAACAACTGACAAATGAGACTTCCTGAAATTGGAAAGCTTTTGTTCAATGGAAGAAAGTGTCAGTTGAGTGAAGAAGTATCAACAGAATGGGAAAAAAATTACCAGCTATATACTTGGCAGAGGATTAACATCAAGAATACAGAAAATGTTCTAAAAGTAAACATCATAAAAATAAATAAACTAAGCAAAAATTTTTACATGAATCCGAGCAGATAGTTCACAAGGCAAAGTAAAACTCCTGTGATACATTTCATCCTAGTCTTTATTGTTACTGTAAAGAAAACAAATGCTGTCAAAAGTGTAGAAAAGTAGATCCTAATTTATTGTTGATGAAAGTGAAAATTCATCCATTTTGGAAAATCATTTTGGGTGTTTTTTTCTAAATGCTAAATATATAACACAATATAACTCACATTCCCACTCCTGAACATGTATCCAAAGGACTTCATACCTCAGAGATTCTTTCACTTCCATATCCATTGCTACTGTATTCATAATTGACAGGAGGTAGACTACTTGTCTATCAACTAATGGCTAGATAATTGAAATATGCTGCACATACCAAATAGAACTTTATTCTACTATAAAGAACATTAACATTTACAGGAAAATAGGTGCCATTGGGAAATATAATAAGAGTTAATCCTGACCATGAAAGAGAAACATTATGTTCTCTATCATAAATATGGACCATAGCTTTGAAAAATTTTGATAGCTATGTTTAAGATAGAGTGAGTACCAGTAAACTGCAGGAAGAAAGTAAGGAGCCATTTGAGGTGTGTGTGTGTGTGTGTGTGTGTGTGTGTGTGTGTGTGTGTGTGTG
>CAJQZJ010000271.1:3417435-3433848 GCA_907164525.1 Lophiomys imhausi | reverse complement strand
TGTGTGTGTGTGTGTGTGTGTGTGTGTGTGTGTGTGTGTGTGTGTGTTGGGGTAGGCGTAGCTGGATTTAGTGAGGGATAGTAAAACACATATGATATAAAAACTGAGAGGGATAGACCAGGTGTAGAAAGGCTTGGGTAGAGATGGGGAAAGAAGAATAAGGAAAAAGTGAAGGTTATGGGAAGGGACAAACAAAATTAAGGGTTTATGAAAAACATGGAACACTACTACTTTATAATCTATCTGTTGAATGGAGGTACTCTTTCTCGATGGCTACCACTGCTCTCAAAAGCCAAACATCTGTAAATGAAAAATACAACATTAAATGCAGCACACCTCCCTTTGTGTTGTATAGAATATTTCTGATCCTTTTGGTTTCCCACCATAATTAGTGGGTGCCATGATCTGCATGACTTTGGCTTTGACCAAACTGGAGTGATGAGAGGATGAAGAAAGGACAGACATAAATACAGAAAATCTGGAATTCAATATGCCATGTGCTCTTATGGAGATGCACAAGTAGCAGACTGGAACCTATCATGTTTATTTTACACATCTAAATCAAGGCAGTAGGTTTATTGTATACAGCTGAATGAAGTGGCAGGGTTTTTGTATACAGCTGAACAAAGAGGCAGGTTCATATAGTCTCTGTTGGAGGTCTCTGTAAGAGAGCAGTCTCCAGGCTGAAAATATCCAGGAGGAGAAATCTCTGGTCACTTATTTCTGCCCATGTTGTCAACATCTGTGGAAAGGCAAAAAGAAGCTTTTCCATTCTCATGAGGTTGTGGCATTGGGGCCCTTGACATGGCTGTGTTTAAGGAAATAGCACACATTCACTCAAGATCTCATCTGTTCCCTAGACCTTTAAGGGCTACCTCTATTCCCCAGAAAAGACTAAGTCTCTATTGCTGAAGACACCATGCATTTTGGGCACATGACACAGAAAGATCAAGCTGGAAGTGAGTGTAAGCCCCTCTTTGCTGGCTAGCATTCATTGTGCCAATGCATTCAATTCAGGCTACTGGGGAGAAAATTTATGATTTACCCAAATGTGGACCCTGAATAGTACAATACCATCTGGTCAGGCAAGATATGTCTACTGATATAGTACTGGGAAGACTTGCAACAGCTGGTAAACTACTAATGTCTGATAAGATTGTAGGCCACATATATGGTTAGTCATTGTAAACTTGATCAAAAACTCACGGCAAGGGAGGTGCCAGACTGTTTGATAGGACGTGCTCCTGATGCTTTGCTGAATGATCATGTAATAAGACTGCCTTCTAAGAAGGCTCTAAACTTGTGTGTCACAATCCCTTTGTAGGGTCAAACTATCATTTTACAAGAGATAGCAAAGACCATCGGGAAACAGATATTTACATTACAATTCATAACAGCGAAATTACAGTTATGAAGTGGCAATGGAAATAATTTTATGGATCATATATAGTAACCACAATATGAGGAATTTTATTAAAGTGTCACAGCTTTAGGAAGGTTGAGAGCCACTCACTTTGGTTACTGAAGCTTCTTTTTGCAGTGAGTGACCATCAATGTAGAGATCCATCACAGATCAAAATGCTGAGAGTAAGTGACATTGTATGTATATACAGAGTTCCTCATCTATAGGCAGGACAACAGTATCACCCATTCCAAAGCCCTCGGAATATTGTATAAGAGGAACAAGAAGACTGTAAGAGTAGGAGGATCGAAAGGAACATTGTGAATTGCTCTCTTCTGGTTCTGATGTGACTAATGCGACCACAAACAAAGTTGTTGGGGTTATAAGACCTGCATATAAAAAAGACATGAAGTTAGGAGGGATTTAGTTGGGAAGGAGGGGATTCACAGGAAGGGATTGGCAGGAATGAGAGGTGAATTAGGGTATAATGGGAAGTGTAGCTATCAGCACATCACATGTTACATTGTGTATGCGTAGGAAATTCTTAGAAATAAAAATATTAAAAACAAAAAGTATGTGTTATTATTTAGAGTTATGGTAAATAACAGATACACAACAGCTAGGTGTGATGGGGAACACCTGTAATCCAAGCATTTGGGAGGCCATAGCAGGAAGATCTCAAGTGGACCTTGGATTGAAACTGCACACTGCTTCCCCAAATACAAAGCTAGACACCATTTTACTCAAGTGTTAAGAAGGCATTTTAAGGTGATGAAAACTGTGTAGAAAACTACCGTAATAGAATGTACATGATTCTAGTAGGACACGGAAAGCCTGGTTGTTAGCAAGGGTGGGCAATAGAAGGGAGGAGTCTTGGAAGGAAAAGCAGATTTCAGAGAATATTCTGATGAAAATTGAGTTGAGAGATGCCAGAACTACCCATATGAACTCCCCTGTATAAGCCCAAGGAGATGACAGATGGTTCTAGAACTGAAAACAAAGCAGCAAACTAACACTAGCTTCATATATCACAGCAGCCAGACTCTTCATTGAGCTCTTTCATATTTTCTCTTCATGCCTATGATGACATTTAGTGCTCTTCACTGTTGATATGTTTTCTTTTCACCAAAAGCCAGAAGACCCTAGGGAGCAGGAGGTGTGGTGTAAATCATCCCAGAGCTTCTCAGTTTTCTAGCATGGAGTTGTAAAAAGTGTTTGATGGGATTTACTGGAAGATATGAGTTCTCTCAAAGACAGAATTTACATTGGAAAGAGAAAAAGTTCAATTACTTGAAATGTTTAAATTGATGAGGAGCTAGTCTGATTCGAGGGCTCTAGTTGAGTTTAGATCTGAGGCCAATGAGCAGTGGCTATGGTGAGAAACATGCCTGTGATCATCCAGAGAAGGAGGTCACAGGTGTTTATAAAGAGAACAATGAGGAGTGGTTTCTTCACCATGCTTCTATAGAGAAAGTAGGGAAAGATAATGAAAAAAGGGGAACGTGGCTCCTCTGAATTCTGTATGGGCACCACAGAATGCAAATCTCATTTCAGAACTTTAAGTGAATAAGAACAAGGTGAAGGGAGTATTGACACAAAATAGCACAGTCATTGTGAGATACAAGCAGGGGGGTGGGCTGTAGAATCACCATGGATATTTTCCTAGAAACCTGAGAAGGCTTATGTCCCTTGTATAAAGTTGCAGAATACTCAAGAACTTACTGAAAACTTCAAATTCAGAGTTTAGTAAAAACCCTACTTATATTTGGAGTTTGACTCTTTCTCAGAACTGTCACATGCTGTGGGTTGAAACTTTCCTGGTGATGGGCATCAGTAGGGGCCACAGCTCTGTCAGTCAAATAGTGCATGAGGATAAACAGCCTGCCATTTCCAGTCTTCTTTGCTATTAAGCTGTGCATTAAATATGCTTTTCACAACTGTGCTCTCAAATTGATTGCTTCAATAGTCTATAACCCCATCAAAAGAGTTGAGGGACCTCAGAATTTGTCTGTGACTCATACACATCCTTATACATGCTGCAAATCATGTTCGTGACCTGAGAACAGCAAGCACAATGCAAAAATATTTAAGTATTTCTTGTGCCTTCCTGTGTAGAGAATTTAAAAAGTCTTTTTTTTTCATTTTATTTATTTACTTATTTAATGTTTCTTTATTGCTTTACGTTACATCTCCATCACAGTGCCCTCTTTCCACCCCTCCCAGTTCCACCCTCACACCCTCTCCTCCCACTCCCTCCCATCCCACTCATCTGATGTGGAGTTGCCCTACATAATCAGCCCCTCTCAGTTCAACTGTCATTTGAGAGCTAAGAGCTTCCTCTTGCATTGGGAGCCTACATTGTTTTCAGTACATGTATAAATAATTTTCAAGTAGTCCTTATCTGTGGCTGATTGAATATGTGACAATTGCAGGCTGACTGTATACTGAAATAGACCCCATATTCATACACATAATATTTTGGAATCTCAGTTGGAAACAAAAATATATACATTAAATAAAATTAATGGAAATTTACAGAGAATAAGAATGATAAAAAGGAGATATAGAACATACACATGAATATTCTGTTTGTAAAATAAATGTGATCAAATATTCAAGGAAACTGAAAATATATGCACCTCAGAAATGGCTATGCAGAAGTAATATATCTGTCAAGTCCTACAAAGAGAGAGAAAACAAATAGCCTCTAAGAACTACCTGGTTAATTTTGAATTAGAATTATTACAGTGCCTGTGAATCTTTCTTGCAATATATCTGTGGATTTTGTTGTTCTCAAACAACTTAGTTACATCTATTTGTTATATTTGCTCATATTTGTAATTTATGGATATAACATACTTATTTGTACAAATGAAACTTTGTAACAAAATTTCAATTTAAAGGTTACAGATAATTATGTTTCTGCCACTAGCTTAACTCCATACCCCTCAGATATTTTTTAGAGTTTATCAAACTTGAGAAATGAATGTAATTCTTTATGATTCTCTTGTCTTATCTACTTGTTACATATAACATGTATGAATCCATCCCTAGAGGATACACACACACACACACACACACACACACACACACACACACAAAGGGGGAGAGAGAGAGAGAGAGAGAGAGAGAGAGAGAGACAGAGAGAGAGAAGCATACATGACTACATACAAATAAATAAACACTGTCCATTATTTTAAACAAACTGTGAATATATGCCTTGTTTTATTATATTTTTATTCATCATCTCTCATTTTTCTTTGTAGGAAATCTGTAATTACTTTCTGAGACATCTAGTGATTAAAGAACCTGTGCCTATAGTCTATCCATTTATTCTATGGGCCTATAGTTTGTACATAAATGCTATGGCATCCAAAGATGTCCTGTCTAATTCATGACCAGAAATGATAGGACTTGAATTGATGATTTAAATAAGTAATATGGATTTCTTCAGTTTTAGGTAAATTTCAGCTATTTATTTGAGATTTCCACGTGTATGATGCTGATTGATGGCTTAAGTCTTGGGAAGTCTTAACCAGTGATGTCTTCAAGTCCTCATGACCTACATAGTTCAGAGATGAGAAAAAGTGAAAAAATGTAGGCAAGAATATACTTGAGGACTTCCTGAGAGTCACAGGACTGGGATGTAGATAGAATAGTTTCTTTAAAAGGAAATCTTTAATGTGGGAAATTTACTCAGGAATCAGTCCATATTTTCCCATTAGTATTTCCTCCCATTAGTTCTTGAATGAGGGCTTCTGGATGTGTCCTGGTGTGAACTGGAACACCCATGATATGAGTGGGTTGTTTTGATAGCTAATGTAATGGAGATGCTATTGTGATGGAATAGTGAACAGTCTCAGCCCTGCATATTGGTTATATTGACACCAGTGGGCTTTGGGTGCTTTGTATCTTCATGATGTCCTCCTGTAATACATCTCTCCAGTTGCATCAGCCTATTTCTACTCCCCATTGCATTTCATCTTCTTTTATATTTACCTTGTAATACTTTGTACTACTGTCATGTACCTTGTATATTTCCCTTTCTATCAAACAGTGACTTCCATTTATTAGATTTATTGGGATCCTAGGATCTGTTGTTTTCCTTTATCTATTTTTTTGCTTGATCTTTTCCATTGGATTATAAGTTCTCCTAATATTGATTTACTGTGTTCAGGTTACTTGGCTCTCACACAGAGAGGGATTCATTTCCATGGAGTCCTCAATGTGTTTCAAGAAAATCTGTTTTTGTTTCTTCCAGGAGCCTAAGGATGCTATCAAAACAGATACTTTCCTTTTAAAAAAAATTTCCTTTTTAAAATATATAATATTAACATATATTTATTTACATATATTTAATGTGTACATAATATATTATAGGTTATCATATAATGATATCACTCCCCTTCACTTTCCTCCATGCAAACTCTCCTCATGTACCCATAACATTTTTTTCTCTTTCGAATTTGGTCTCTTTTCTCTAATTGTTGGTGTGTGTGTGTGTGTGTGTGTGTGTGTGTATGTGTGTGTGTGTGTGTTTGTGTGTGTGTGTCTATGCATGTATTTCTGAATATATGATTACACCTTACACAGTCTGTATGTATATGTTTTCATGACTGACTGTTTGTTATTGGATACTCAGTTGATGTGCTCATCCCTGGGAGCACTGTTTCTCCTACTCTCAACATTCCTTAGTTGTTTGTAGTTATTTGTGTAGTGGTAAGGCCTCATGAGTTGTCTTCTGTCTACATTAGCATGTCTATTGGTTCCATAATTGTTCAGATCATACTTAGGGGAATATATTTGTGAGATCATGTGTGTAGATTCTGACATTTCCAGGAGGCACAGCCTGTATACAGCAAATTCCCCAATCCTCTGGCTTTTAAAATTCTTCCAATCCTTCTTCCACAATGATCTCTGAACTTAGGTGTACAATCGTATTGCAAATACATCAGCTGAGACTCAGAGTTATAAGTCTTCAACAAAACTGCCAAATATTTTAGAAGCTTGAAATAAAATCATATATCACCTTAACATATTTTCTTTAATTACAATTTTAATGTACAAAAGTATTTTATCTATGTTGAGATTATTTGGTGAACAGTTTTCCTCTAGTTTGTTTCATATTATTTCTGATATTATAATATAATCACATCATTTTTCCATTCTGCTTTCTCCCTCAAAACCTTCCCATATACCCCTCTTTGTTCTCTTACAATTCATGTCCTCCTATTTCATTGATTATTGTTACATGCATATATATTTATATAAATATATATATTTCCTAGTGTGTGTGTGTATATATATATATATAAAGACCTATGAGCTCACTACATGGAGTAGCATGGAGTTTCACCAATTTTATGGTACTTAAGGTCTGCTTATTCCTGTAGAGCAGGTTTTACCCTCACAACATTTGTTCCACCATTGCACCCATGGGTGCATTATCTTGCCCCCTGGTCATGATTGGAACTCACATCTGGGAAAAAGTATTGATGACACCTCCCCCACAGTAGCCTAAAGAGCATCTTTCAGTACTATGAGTGTTCTCCAGCTTGTTGGAACTTTCTCGATCTGTACAGACTTGATTTCTCCATGTGATGTGAGCAAAGTGTATGGTGACTTTAGAAATGGAGACTTGCCATTAAGTTTTTTTGGGCAACCAAGAGTAATGGCAGTAGACCCCACAACGTTTATTGTTGTGTGGGGTTTCCAGAACACCTGTAACCAACATAATAAGAAGAGGTTATCTTATACCTGGTACTGGAATTTTATTTGCAACATTTGCTTCAGAGATTATCATAATACACTGTGTAGGGTAACTCCAATTAAACTTTTTTAGAGAGTATCATAGTTAAGTTTTCTATTGCTGTGAGGAGACATTATGACCATGGCAACTTTTATAAAGGAAAACATTTATTTGGGGACTGGTTTACAAACCACCACAGAAAGCTTACAAAACAGTAAGATTCCATATGGCTGTTTCAAACACAATCATTCTGCTCCTCAATTCCTATCCATCCTTAAGTGTTCCTACTCATTATTCCTTTTACCTCTATATATCATCTGTATTTTAATATCTGTAGTCCCTTGAGGTTTTTCTTTACTCTCTCCCCTAATTGTTCTTCAATTATTTCTTTCTAATTTCCGTTATCCTACAGGTATTACAAAATAGACACACAAGTCTAAGGTTTCAGTGCTATGATCCATGTATGAGTAAGAAAATTTGATGATGCATTATGTATAATTAACATCTCTTCTGTCATTCTCAGTTACAGACCCTGAATTTTTCACTTCACTTTCATTCTGCTCTTTCCCTCTGTAGTGCTTTCCCAACCCAACCACCCAGAGTGTCCGTGTTTCTTCAGTTACTCCAAGTTGTATGTTCACATCAGAAGATTTGGGGGTAGGAATCTCAAATGAGAAAAACATGCACTGTTTTTCGTTTTGGGTTTGGGTTAACTCAGTCAATATAATAATTTCTAGTTATAAACATTTGCCTCCAAATTGATTTTATTTTTCCTTGCAGCTGAATAGTATTATATAGTATATGTGCATACTTTATCTATATGTCAGCTTAAGGAGATTTAGGTTGTTTAAATTTCCTAGCTATCGTGAATATAGCAACACTGAACAGGGCTGAGCAAGTACCTGTGGAGTAGGATGTCCAGGGATCTTATTGTTCAAGGTAATTTTGTCTCTCCTGGATCTTTTGTGCTTCAACATATATATTGAGGGTTTTTTTTTTTAATTTTTATGAAGAATTTAATTGGAATTTATATGGATTTGCATTGAATTAGTAGTTTGGCCTCAAATGGATGCCAACCTTCATGATATTAATCCTACCAATCCAAGAGCATACTGGGGGCATGCCTTTCCATCCTTTGATATCTTTTTCAATTTTTCTCCATGTATTGTTTTAAAATTTTCACTGCAGAATTCTTTCACTTCCTTGGTTATATTAATTAATAAGTATAGTCCCCCTTCAGTAACTGTGAGTAGAACTATTTCCTTGACTTCTTTCTCAGTATATTTGATGTTGGCATATAAGATAAGATATATAAGATATTGGCATATAATATAAATATATTTATCACAAGATTGTATAAGTTTTGTCATGAAGGGATATTGTTTAGTTTGTGTACTCTGTAGTTTCTATTACTGTTAGTATCCAGTTTTATTCAGTTGTGTTCAGAAAGAATGCAGAATCTTATTTCGATTTTTCTATTTTTGTTGAGACATGCTTTGTGTCCTAATTTGTGGTCCGCTTTGGAGAAAGTTCCATGGGATATTAAAAAATGCTTTGGTGTGTGTATGGAATGTTCTGTATATCTGATATGCCCATTAGATTTATGTAATTTAACTCCTAAGTTTATTTGTTTTAGCAAGAATATGATTCTGAAGCCAATAATTATCACTGTATTATTGTCAATTTGTGGTTTTATATCTAATATTATTTTTTATAAAGTTAAGTGTCCCTGTGTTTGCTGTGTATATAATTACAGCTATCATATGCTTTTAGTAGATTGTTCCCTAAATGCAGTGGTTCTCAACCTTCCTATTGCTGAAACCCTTCAATAGAGTTTTTCACATTGTAGTGAACCCAATCATAAAAATATTCTTGTTACTACTACTTTGTAGCTATGATTTTTCTAGTTATGCATCATAAAATAAATATCTAATATGGAGGATATCTGATCTGTGACTCCTGTGAAAGTTTCACTGGACCCAAAGGTGTGGCAACCCTCAGGTTGAGAATCAGTGATCTGAAGTGCATAGAGGACTCTTTTTACCTCTTCCAACCATTTTTGGTTTGCAATTTACTTTTCCAGATATTAGTATAGTTATACAATTCCTGCTTGTGACTTAGTTCACTTTTCTTTGAAATTTTCCATACTTTTACCTCAAGTTAAGGGCTATTTTTGATGCTGTAGTAAGTTTTTGGAGGCATTCAAAAGATGGATCTTGTTGTCCAATTCAATCTACTAGCCTGTACCTTTGTATTGGGCAATTCCAACTTAGTATTAAGAGGTATTATTAAACAACTTATATTAATTCACATCATTTGTTTCTGTGATGTTGTTTGTTTTCTAAGATTTCTGTCTATTAAATGTATTAAATATTCTAATGTTCTAAATAATTTGTGATTTCTTGTTTGTTTGTTTTGGCAGGGTTTCTCTGTGTAGCAGCTCTGACTGTTCTTGAACTCACAGAGATCCACCTGCATTTGCCTCCTGAGTACTGGGGTTAAAGGTGTTTGCCACATTTTGTTAGGTGTTTTTGTCCTTGTCTTCATACCAAATATTCCCTCAGTTATCTTCTGTGGCTCTGTCATTGTTTGTTTTGTTACTATTTTATGATATAATGATGATTTTAATTAACATTTGATGTTTTTATGTCTCTTAAAATTTTAATGGATAGTTTTGCTATGTATAATAATCTTTGTGTCAACAGAAAATGTCAATTTTTGTCTTTCAGAACTTGAAACATATCTTTCCAGTTCCTTCTCACTTAAGATATCTTTGCCCAATAACCAGATGTTATTCTGGTAGGCCTGCATTTATAAATGACTTGATATTTTTCCACTGAGGTTTTTTAATACCCGCTCTTTAGTTTGTGTTGTTAATTTTTCAATGCTAATGGATTGTGAGAGACTCTGTCTGCTCCTGTGTATTTGGAGATCTGTAGGCCTTTTATACTTTTATAGTCATGTTATATTTTAGTTTGGGGAAATTTTTCATGAATTTCTTGAAAATATTCTCTATGCCTTTGCTATGGTGTTGTTTTTTTCTACTATGTTCATAATCCTAAGTTGGATATTTTTGTAGTTTCCCAGAGTTTCACATCTTCCTAACCATATTTCTTTTAAAATTTATTGTTGACCTGCACTGAGTGACTAAATTATGCTACTATGTTTTCCATCCCTGAATCTGTCTTTCACTTGATCTATTCTATTTATGAGGTAGGCTTACTGAGAGTCCCAGTTTGCTTCCTGTTGCTTTGCTGGAACATTGGCCAAATTCACATTCAGTATGTGTGAATGGGACTCATTAGGCTTACTGGTTATATAGTTCATCATTGGAAGAACTTAAGACAGCAACTTGGATGCAAAAACTGAAGTAGAGGTCATACAAGAATGCTGCTTAACAGCTTAGTTTCTCTGAGTTGTTCAACTATGTTACTTATATATTTTACTTATATAACCCAGATACATATGACTAGAAATGGCACTATCCACAGTGTTCTAGGCCTTTGTACATCAAACAACAGTCCAGGAAAATGGCCCACAGATATGTCTACAGGCCAATCTGATGAAAGCAATTTCTCAGGTGTGTCAAGATGATAAACAAGAATGATCATTGTAAATGCCTGTTTCTCCACCCATTATTTCACCCCAGCTCCCAGAAATAATGACCCTGAGAATTTTTTATTTATGAATAAATGATTAGATAGATCATAAGCTTTGGCTTGTTCTCTGACTAGCTTGTAACTTATAAATCTCATATCTTCTATTCGACGAATGCTATATGGCTAGTTACCTCTCCAAAGTTTTATGCATTCGACTTCCTCCTGAGAGTTCAGGACAAATCTCTTCACACACCTGACTGTGTCAGGCCCTGAGTGAAACCCCTTCAATTTTCCACATTAATGAATTGCCTTGAGTATGTTTGGATGACCGTCATTCATGAATCTTATGTCCATTTCTTCCACATCTTCTACATTTCACAGGAAACTTTCTCCCTGAAATATTATCATAGAAAAATTTATCCTTAGGAACTCCCTGTCTACAGACCTTTGGGGAATGGCATGATCTTTCACAGACATTGGAATGGTCGTTTTGTGTTTTTATAACTCCTGTAATTGTTTTTCCAACCACAACTGAATTGTGAACATTGAATTTTATGTCTGCAGTAGTTTTAATCCATTCATAGAGAGGTGTGGGTCTTGCCCTTAAAGTTCTAATAGCCTTTTTGCATTTAACATTAGCATTTTCAAAAGCTAAAGATTCAATTAAAATTTCATTAGCAGTTGGATCTGATATTGCTCTATTCAGAGCTGTAGTTAATCTTTGTAAACAGTCAGTGTAAGATTCACTTGAACCCTGGATTATTTTTGTAAATGATTTAGCTTATCCCTGTTGTTCAACCTAGTCCCAAGCACTTAAGGTTATTGATGGTTCTAGGACAGCATCAGCAGGGGTAATCTGTATTCTCGATTCAGAATATGGACCTTCACCTAGTATCTGATCCTTGACAATCACGATGTCTCTTGTCCTATTTTGTTGGTCCATGTTTGAAGCCTCATCTTTCAACCATGATGCCATTGTAATTGAGGGCCAGGCTCTAAAATGGCTGCCATCAAATCTCTCCAGTCTTTTGGAATTATATGATTTTGTGTAGCCCAGATATTAAGTATCTGTTTGACATATGGTGAATGCAAGCCATAGGTCGTTTCTGCTTCCTGATGTCTTTTTGAATCTTGTGTCTCTTTAGGTTACCACACAAAGTCTTGATAACCCTGTGGTTTTTCCCTCGTCTCCATCTAATTTTCTTTTCAAGGCTAGGAAAATCATTTTAGGTTTTTTAGCAGATATAGACTGCCCTTTTGCAGTCTTGTTACAAGATGGTACTCTAGATTCTGGCCTTCCTTCCTCTGTCTCTATTTTAGTATCTACCCCAATTTAATGTATAATTTGTTTTGTAAATTTTCTTCTAAGACCTGTCTCCAATTTTCATCCTTTTCCTTTTCCTACATCTCTATCATCTTAGTATCTTTTTTCACACTTATTTATAAACTTTTCTTTTTTTCTTCTGGTTTGTCTCCATTTTTCATTTTTCTCTCTTTCTTATTTCTCTATCATCCTAGAATATTCTCCATCCTTATTTATAAACTTTTCTAATTTTTCTTCTGAAGTTTGTCTCCATTTTTTATTTTTCTCTTGTTTTTGTATGTATGAAGCCCTTTTCTTTGAGAGTGGATAAGAAGCCATCTTAACTTTCAGGATTAAATAAGGATTACCAATGTGCTAATAATCATAATTGTCAATGTGTCAAGTTTCAAATAGATCATTTATCTTTTTCTCTTTTGTTTCTATCTTTAGACCATTTAATATGGCATTGTATAGAGTGTGAATATTCTTAATATTCTAGGTACCACTCCTTTTTCCCCAATGGGCACTTATGAAGTATTTGGTATAGAACTACATTCTATGTGCTTCTCATCTTTATGTGTTTTTATCATTTTTATGTTCTTTAAGTTTATTTACTTCTCTCTCTACGAACTTCATTTTTACCAATTTTAAACTACTTGCATCTATTTATGATATTTTATACTCAGTTTCTTTCCTTCTTTTAGCACAATTTCAAAGATATTTACCTGGTCAGAGGTTTGTGTCTGAGCTTGGAGTTCTCCTGGGTGCTCTTTCTGGTGCTTCTGCTGGTGTTCAATTTAGCACCTGTCCGTGCTGGTTGACTCTGCCCCTTTAGGGCCAGCGCCTCTATCTTCCACCCACTCTGGGCTCCTAGCAACCTGCTTATAGGAAAGAGTCAGTTCTACCTCTCAGCACCTAGAGGATCTGTCAGGAGAAACCACAGCTTCTGTGCTTTGGAACCTATTCTTAGGCTGGTGTGTGTTCTGCTGCCTGTCCCAGGTACTCGTGTCACCCTGGGGTGGACCATTGTTTTTCCTTCTGTAAGAGTCTAAACTCACATTCGTGATCAAAGGCTGGCACTACACCTATTCGCCACCACTCTGGGAAGTTGCTGGGCCTGCTCTTTGGCAGGCTCCTCAGGCTATCATGTGCTCCCATATTCCATACTGCTGTTCATAGACAGCCACTCAAGTCTCAGCCTGCCACTATGAGGTTTCTTTGAAGGGACATGCCTAGCTTTCTGGTTTGGCTCCCATGTCCTGAACTTTTGGCTTAATTGCTGAATCTAGGGTCCTAACCTGGGTTACATTCCTCATGTTGCAGAGATCTTCTCCTCACACACTTGACTCTATTCCAGAGTTCTGCTCTTCTACTGGATGTCCCACCTTGTATTTCCTGCCTCAGTTAAGAGGCCTTCTGTCACATCCCCCTTGACCAGCAAGGATGACGCAACTCACAAAAGCTCTTCTCCAGCAGTTTATTCAGGTCCCTTGAAAACAGTCTTCCGAATGCCCGGGCAGACCCAACCCACAGGCTAAATACTAAATGAACAGCCAATCAAGTAAAGCCACGTAGTGCTATCTTAGAGGCCCACGTATGCGGAAGCAAGCCAGATCAGCGGTCTTTGCCAAATATGGACTTGTTTACCACTGAGAGCGCTCACCGTCGGGCTGGTGGAAGGCGGAAACCGGCGCCATCTTTAAGGCGTGGCACATCGCAGCTCTCTACAGTTCCTCCCTTTTTTTTTTTTTTAAAGTTGGTAGAAGTCCCTGGAAAGGCTACATAATCCCCATATCTGGGGATCTCACGGTGGGCCTGAGCCTGTAGGAGGGCGGTGCTCAAACTCTTACCCGTCTCTGGGTCAGCCTCCCCACTCGGGACTGCCCTGTCTTAGGTGGCCGAGACTTACCCGTCAACTCCGTCACTGACTTGCCAGACCCTAATATCCGTGGAACGAATACCTCAGTGGGCAGGGACTATGCTCAGTGAAGATTTAAGGCTTCACGGCAGCGAGCCACGCCTGAGGGGACTGGCCCGCCTCAGTGGCGACAAGGGCCTGTATAATCATGGCTGCATTACGCTTTTGTGTGGCTCTCATTTTGTAGATGCACCATAGGCAAACCAGAGAGGCTAGTATCATCAGTATCGCCAAAGAGCCTATGCCCGCCCACTCCTTAAGATGATCCATAGCCGTCTGTGTCCAGGAAGTCAAGCCAGTAGCCAGGCTCAGATCCACCCGAGTGGAATTGATGTGGATGATTGTCGCTCTCAGCTCTCTCATCAGACTTTCAAATTCAGCCAACCAATCCTGTAAGAGGAACTTTGACAATTGTCTAGACAGATTAGCAGCCTTTGTAAAATTTTGATACTGCACGGAAGTAACACACAAACCTTGCATTTTCCACTCACACCCCAATTGGCTAGTTGCCAAAGAGAATCAATCTGTTCTTGTATTAAATCTATGCGTTGATTAACTATCATAAGACCTCCTTTGAGATGAGAATTCATAGAGGTCTGAGTATCCAATGCCTGTGCCACAGTGGCTGAGATGTTATTCAGGGCATTGGCAGTCGGTATAGAACTAGACAAGGCAATAGCTGAGGCAGTAACTCCCACAGCAGCAATAGTGATGGCAGTAACAATAGCTGCAGTGATGCCAAAATCTCTTTTAAACCTGAATAGCATCATGGTATTAGGGGCCTCTACAGGAACTGGTACATATCGAGGCATTCTAGTCACCACAGCCACAGGAAAGGCTGTGGCATTCCAGCACAGGGCATAAAAACATATGCCCGGAGTGCATACTAACTTTTCTTCACCCAAGGATGCACTCCCATTACTTACAATCCACAGAAAAGGAGGCCAGAGACATACTGGCGAGGCTGAAAAGGTCTTATTGCAGTAAGAATGAAACAAAGAATTCCAAGTACCAGAGCCACTACCGCTAGAAAAATCCAGATTGGTAGCAGACCCTAGGGAAAAACTACCTCTTTGATAAATTCCTCCCCCAAGCATAAGTATAGGTCCCAAATCCATATAGCTACCATTTGCTCCACACAAAAGCCATAAATCAAAAGGATTGGTGGCAGTCTGTTGAGGATCCCTAGTAGATATATCAAGCATCTGATCTTTGATATGTATGTAAAGGACATTGTAATGACCCCACGCCCAGTAGCCAACCAGGCTGGTGTCATACCCGTCCGGTATCTTTTTCTCAGAGATGGGAAACTAGGATACCAACCCATATGCAATAAAACATGCCCTTCTTGAAGTCGCTAGAAGCTGACCCCAAGTGCAGTGCTTAGCCTCGCATCCTGAGCGTGATGATAGCTTAGTCCTTTAGGACAGTCAACCAAGCTTGTGGCTGTCTAGCCTCCAAGGCTGCAAAGGCTTGCACCAGCATGGCATTGCTTCTCCTCTGTGAAATCCTCATCTTACAGATACACCATAGGGCAATGAAACTGACTAGGAAGAGCATGCCTCCTAGGGCACCCATTCCCGCCCATTCCTTCAGATGATTCATGGCTCGGAGGATCCATGTTGACAGTCCTTCAGCAACAGAGACATCAACCCGGGTGGAATTCACATGCACGATGGCAGTTCTCAGATTCTGCATCAGCTTATCAAACTCGCCAGACCAATTTCCTGTAAGATACTGAGAGAGTTGCTTAGACAAATTTGTAGCTACAGTATAATTTTGATATGGCACAGAGGTCACACACAAACCAGTCATTTTCCACTCACAGCCAATCTGGGCCACCTGCCACAATACATCCAAGGCCATGGCTACATTGGCTGACAAATTATTCAAGGTAGCGGCAGTCTGCACTGAGGCATCCAGGCTTCCAACCCCTTGTTCTTATAAGGGGTGATAGCTGCTTTACACTCCTTTGTACATTGCTCATACACAAGTTGTTTAATTAAGGGCATTGCCAAATCAGGGTCTCCAAATACCCTTTCAGCTGCTTCAACCATTATAGCCATGAAGTCTGAGAAAGGCTCCAGGGGATCCTGAATAACCTTGGTTAGATTGTCATTCACTTCCCCTTTGTTAGGCAATGTTAAGTTTCAAATTCCTAGCTAAAAGTAGCTCCTGAAGAGCCAGAAAAATTGGATGTGACTGAGACGATCCCATGATTAAAAATTTACTTTCGGTTCACAATTTCTCCGCGAAACTTTACCTTTTGTTCGCTATCTCCGCGAAACTTTACCTTTTGTTCACTATCTCCGCGAAACTTTACCGTATGTTCGCTATTATCCGCGAATCTTTACCGTATGTTCGCTATTATCTGCGAATCTTTACCGTATGTTCGCTATCTCCGCGAAACTTTACCTTTTGTTCGCAATCTCCGCGAAACTT
>CAJQZJ010000271.1:3398013-3412531 GCA_907164525.1 Lophiomys imhausi | reverse complement strand
AAGAAGAAGAAGAAGAAGAAGAAGAAGAAGAAGAAGAAGAAGAAGAAGAAGGACTTTCTTTAACAGGCAGCATAGACCACTGACATCAACATGATTCTTCCATGATAACACAAATCATGGATGTCAAGACGACCTCAGGTGGTAGCCTAGACCACAGACATCTACATGGGCCTGGACTGCAGCATGAACTACTGACACCATCATGGCTCTTGGTGGGACCACAGACCCCAGACACCAGCATTACTGCTGGCTGTAGCTTGGATTACTGATACTAACATGGCCTCTATGGGCAGTACAGATCATACAGATCTTTGGAGGAGTCCCAATCCAGAAAATGAATCATTCTACATCTTGGGCATCATATCCTTGTTCAGACCCAGGGTGACTGTGAGGCTGCCTATTAGGGACAGAGCCCACGTAAGCCCCTGGATGCTGCACACCATCCCACTTGCCACCAGCATGCTCCCTGATCCACCCCAGTCTTCCTCCCATATTTGTCACCTTTATCACGTCTCAAGTTCCATCTCTCTACCAAACACATGCCGCTCTGTTCCTCCAACTTTCTCAACCTCTCCATCAAATATTTATTTGTAGAAGTGGCATTGCAAACTGCAGTGTATTACTCAGTATATGGGTTTTTTTTTTGTTGTTGTTGTTTGTTTGTTTTTCCCCAAACAGCTTTATATAGAAGTATTCATTGCAACGAGTCATTGGTGTGGTTCAAGGTTTCTGGTTTGTGAAGTACCATAGATACTGAACCATTGTGGAGGCTCATCTCGGATACCTTGCTGATGCCCAGAGCCAAGGTGATCTTTTGACTAGACCCAGGGTGAGGGTCCACATGAGCTCCAGGCCACCACACACTTTCCTGCCCTTGTTGCTACCCTGAGGCTCATCAGGCAGATTCTTTTCCTTGCAGCCAGTGGGCAGTGCTGAGGCCCCATGCTCCCCTCCTCCCAACACGATGTTGCAAGCTGGCCTGGTGGTTATTTGTCCAGGGCAGTCTTGTTCCCTTATCATTCCCATACACTTCACCACAATGTCTTTAGTTTCAGCATTGTTGACTTCAAGTACCTCTGCTCCTTCATATTTCTTTACAGTTTCGTGAACCCACTTTTTAAAAGTATCTTTCCAGAATACTTGCCTTTTAAAGTTGTTCCAGAGATATTGAGGGCTCTGTAGACTCCTTCTTGCAGCAACAGCCACAACAGCTCCTCAATGGAAGCTGCAGGGTAAAGGTGGGAGGGGGGCGTCTCTGAGACAGTTTGAAAATTTTTTAAATTTTATTTTATGTGCATTAGTGTTTTGCCTGCATATTCTTGATCATTTCTATTTCTTCTTTTGACAACTCTATGTTCATATTCGTTTTTAGTAAAATTTTATACAATATATTCTGATCACTGATCCCCTTCCTCCAGCTCCTTACAGCTCCTCCCCACCTCCCCATCCACTCATCCCTTTCCTTTCTCTCTCCTTAGCAAATAAACAGGAAAAATATCCCAGAATTTTAAAAATGAAGGGAAAAACACAAGAAATTCTCTCTCTCTTTCACACACACACACACACACACACAAATCCATAAAAACACAAAATCAGAAACCATAATATACAAGGAAAAGACCAAAGACACAAAAATAATATTCTTTTGTGTTGGTCTTCTACTGCTGGGCATGGTAGTTATGTTCAAGCTTGGTTATTCTACCCACCAAGATTCCATTGGAGAGAACAGGATTCTCCTTTGGAAGAAGGTATCAGTTGGATAAAGCTTCTTGGTTAGGGCTGGGATCCAGTGTTCACTTACCCATTTCAGTGCTGAAATCCTGTACTGAATGAACAATCCAGGATCTGTACATTCTACTACAGTCTCTAGGAGTTCATATGTGCATCAATCCTGTTATGGTTGGATGACACTTTTCTTGGAGTAATCCATCTACTGTGACCTGTGCAATCTTTCTGTATCCTCTTCCACGTAGATCTCTGAGCTCTGAAGGGAGGGGTTTGATGAAAACATACCATTTAGTTCTGTGTGTTTCAAAATCTTTTACTCTCCACAATTGCCAAGTTGTGGTTCTGTGTTAGTCCTCATTTGCTGCAAGAAGAAATTTCTCTTATGATGTCTGAGCAAGTCACTGATCTATGCATATAGTGGAATGTCATTAGGAGTCTTTTTTTTTTTAAATTGTCACAGTTTATCCTTGGAGCAGCTTTTACTTCTTCTATTTCCTCTGTTTTTTTCCTATTTTTAAAATGGAAAATAGTTTTTTTTCATATAATATATTCTGATTACAGTGTCTCCTCCCCCAACTTTTCTAAGTTCTTCCCTACTTTGCCACCCATTCTGATCCATTCTCTCTGTCTTTCCTTAGGAAGGAAGTAGGTATCTAAAATGTAATAATAAAATAAAATATGGTTAAAAAGCAAACAAATTTGAATAGGACAAAACAAACAAAAGAAAAAGAGGCAAAGAAAAAACACAAGAAACATATATGGGCACAGAGACATACTCATTCACACACAAAGGAATCCTATAAAAGTACAAAACTGGAAACAATAGCATATAGTAAAAGGATCTGTAAGGTCTAAAAGAAAAGTGGTTACAAACATTATGGGACTAAAACAAAACAAAACAAAAAATAGACAAACAACCAAAACCCAACAACAACAACCCCCCCCCCCTCTCTCTCTCTCTCTCTCTCTCTCTCTCTCTCTCTCTCTCTCTCTCTCACACACACACACACACACACAACAAAACAAAAACAAAACATCAAAGATACTGCTGAGTTTGTTTTGTGTTGGCCATTTACTGCTGTGCATGAAGCCTAAGCCTGCTCTTAGTAGTCTTTTACATCCACAGTGAGACTCCATTGAAGAAAACAAAATTTTAATTTTCAAGTAGTTAACAATTGGAGATAGTTTCAGGGAAGATCTGTGAAGGCCTTATCGATTTGACCACATTCTGTGTTAATTCATGTGTGTGTTGGTCTTGTTGGTCCCTCCTTTTGTTGGTGGCCTCAATCCCCTCTGGCTTACACTTTTCTGTCTCCCATTTAGGGCTGAGTATTCCAAGCTAAATCATTTCATGATTTCTTTGTTTTCCTATGGGTGAGTAATATTCCATTGCATAAATGTACCACATTTTCCTTATCTATTCACTCACTGACAAACATTTAGACTGTTTCCAGTTTTGTGGCTATCATGCATAGAGCAGGAAAGAACATAGTTGAGTAAGTGTCTTTGTGGTAGGAGGAAGCATCCTGTTGGCAAATATTCAAGAGTGATATGGCTGGGTATTGAGGTAGATCTATTCCCAACTCCCTGAAGAATCACCACCCTGATTTCTATAGTGACTGTACAAGTTTTGTTTCTCACCAGCAATGGATGAATGTTTCCTTATGCCACATCTTTGTCAGCATGAATGTTAGATGTTTTATTGATTTGGCCTGACTGTATAAGATGAAGTGTAAAAGCAGTTTTATTTTGCATTTTCCTGATTACTAAGGGTTATTAACAAATTCTTTAAGTGTTTTCCAGCCATTTGTATTTCATCTTTTCAGAACTTTCTTTTTAGTTTTATAGTCATTTTTTAAAAATTGAGTTATATTTTCTTGATGTCCAGTTATTTCAATACTAACACTCTTTACACTCTTTTTATATATTCTAGTTATTAATCCTCTTTCATATGTTTAGCTGGTGATTATGTTCTCCCACTCTTTTTACTTCCCTTTATCATTGCTGTTTCCCTAAACTGTACAGAAGATTTTTAGTTTTATGAGATTTTACTTGTTAATTGTCATTAATTTCTGAGCAAATGGCATCCTATTCAGAAAATTCTTTCTTGCACCTATGTCCCATAGGGTCCTGCCCAAGTTTTCTTTAAATAGTTCCAGAATTTTATGTTGGCTTGGAGTTGACTTTTGTGTAGAGTAATGTATATGGCCCCAATTTCATTCTTGTATGTGTGGATTTCCCAGTATTATTTCTTTTTTCCAATGCATTTTTGGTTTGATCATCAAATATGTCTATAATAATGTGTACTCGTGTTGAGTCTTCTATTTCTTTCTATTGGTCTGTGTGTTTACTTTTGTATGAATACCATGATATATTATTATTATTATTATTATTATTAGTAGTAGTAGTAGTAGTAGTAGTACATCTTTTGATCTAGAGTAGTAATCTGTCTCTTTCTTCAGAGATTTGAGGTCATCATTGTAGAGATCATTTAGTTCCCTTCTTAGGCTTTTTCCTAGATGTAATTTTGAAGCCATTGTGAATGGGAATGTGATCATGGTGTCTTCCTCAGCAGGTTTATTGGTGGATATATAATGGCTACTCATTTTTGTAAGTTGATTGTGTATTGAACAATTTTGCCTAATTCTTTGATAATTTCTCAAAGGTTTTGGATGAAAATTTTGAGATCTCGTATGTAATGTGACTTTTTCTTTTCCTATATCCCTTTACTTTTTTTTCTCTCTTTTTTTTCAACAGGTAATATTTCAAGCATTTTGTTTAAAAGGACTGTAAATAGTGGACAGGCTGCCTTGTTCTTGATTAAAAGGGTTAACTTGACTTTTCCTCCATCTATTGTAACGTTGGCCATAGGTTTGTCATATACAGTCTTTAGTATGGTAAGGTGTGTTCCCTCCAGATCTATTCTGTCTAGGATTTTCATCCTGAAGGTATGCTGTATTTTATCAAAATACAGCATATTCATATGGTAACGTGTGTTTTTTAAATTTAAGTTCATTTATATATTTATTACATTTGTTAATGTTTGTAGGTTGAATCATTCCTGTATCTCTGGGAGAAATTAAAATTGATTATGATGGAAGATATTTTCAATATGTACCTGCACTTAGTTTGCAACTATTTTGTGGGGAGGTTTAAGATAGGTTTTCTCTATATATCCATGGCAGTCCTGGATTCACTTTGCAGACGAGGCTAGCTTTGAACTCACAGAGATCTGTCTGTCTCTGCCTCCCAGTGCTGGGATTAAAGACATGTGCTGCCATACACTCACTGTTTGCAACTATTTTATTGATAAGTTTTGTATCTATAATCAATAGATATACTGACCAGCAGTTTTTCTCTCTGTCTCTGTCTCTCTCTCTGTCTCTCTGTCTCTCTCTTTCTCTCTGTGTTTGTGTGTGTGTGTGTGTGTGTGTATGTGTGTATGTGTGTTTGAGAGAGAGATACAGAGGCAGAGAAACAGAGGGTGATAGATAGACAGAATTTACAATTGTTTTTAGAATTAAAGTAATACTGGCTTAGTAGAAGGAGTTTGAAAAGGTTCCTCTCTGCTTCTATTTCTTAAATAATTTAAGAACTGTTGGTTATAATTCTTTGAAAGTCTGATAGAATTCTACTGTGGATACACCTTGTCCTGGGTTTTTAATTTTTTTGTTAAGAAGAGTTTTTATTTTTGTTTTAATTGAATTTTTAAAGATCCATTTAGGTTGACATTTGTTGATTTAATATTGAAGGTTTCAATTGATCTAAAAATTTATCCATTAATTTTAGATTTTCTAATTTAACATAGTAAATATTGAAAATTATTCCTGTATAATCTTCTAAATTTATTTGATGTTTTTGTAATATTTCCTCATTCACTTTTGATTCTGTTAATTTGGGTCCGTTCTTTCTTTTGGTTAGTGGGTGTCAAGGGTCTATCTCTCCACCTTGTTTTTCTTCTCAAAGAACCAGTACTTTGATTTGCTAATTTTTTGCATATTTTTTGTTTGTTTCTATTTCTGAAATTTCTGCTCTGGATTTTAGTTCTTGCTGCCAACTGGATTTTGACTTGGTTTGTTCTTCTTTTTATCACACTCTTAGTTTGTATCATTAACTTATTTATTTGTGTTTTTCTGACTTTTAAAAAAATGTGGTAGTTTAGAGCTTTAAATTTTCTTTATAAGGTGGCTCTTAATGTGTGTCAGAGATTTATTTTGTGTTTTCACTTTTTGTAAAACAACTAAGTAATGAGATATATAAGCTCCTTCATGAGTATATATTTTTTGAGAGTTTTTTTTCAGTCACTTTTAAGTTTTATTACAGTTTTGTGAGATAGGATATATTTCATTATTTCATTTTTTTCTAAATTTGTTTAGATTGGTCTCATTTTGCAGTATATGGTGTATTTCAGAGAAACTCCCACAAGCAGCTCAGTAGAATGTTTATTCTCCTGTGTTTGAGTAGACTATTTTAATTTGATGTGTGATGTCTTTTAATTGCGGTAGTGGTGGTTTAGATTTCTTTGGAAACACAGTTTTATTGATTGAATATGTAAGAGTTGTAGGAGAGCTTGATTCACCCCTGAAAAACAGACACATAAAAAGGGCATGCAAAATCAGCCTAATGACTGGCACCTGTGGGGAACACCTGGGAGTGCTTGTGGTCAACAGGTATACCTTGGGAGGAGGGTATGTGGTTGGACAATGAGAAATGATTGGTGCATTATTAGAGAGCATATAAAAAGGAAGGCACAGCAACTCCAGAGGGCTTTTTTGCTTGGCATTGCTTTGCATTGCTATTCATCAGTGCTTGACTTCTAAAGGCTCTAGACAGCATTGTGTTATAGGCTGCAGCTGCTAAAGCTTGAAAGATTGCAGCCTGAGTTAGGTGGAGCCCAAGTGGGTTGAGCCTAGGTTTTCTTGAGCCAACGTGAAACCTTGCTTGGCACCATACAAATGGCCAGCACTGAGGCCCTCTGCTGAGTGCAGGACCTGCCTAGAGACAACAGTGCTAAGTGAGGGGGTGGCAACTGCCAGCACCAAAGCTCCCCACGTGGACCAAAGTGGCCACAACCCCAAGCAGGGTGGGCCAATGGCCTGCATATAAGCCAATATATGTAAGAGAACACAACCCCAAGTGTGAAGTGTGAAGCACTGAAGCACCAGGCCATGTGGAGTGCAGCATGTGCCCTGTGAAGGGTCACCAAATTCAAATGGATGGAATGGAGAGACCATGGCCCCAAGCAGGGGGTGGAGCAACTTCCACTGCAATATCAGAGCCCCATGACCACTGGGGTGCTGCTAATTGCTATGTTCTCTTTGGCATTGGCTGATTTGCATGGACTGCTGACCCAAGGAACTACCCCAGTAGTATCATTCCTTCTGTTTCTCCAGTTGGTGGGTTGAAAGGTGTTTAGAATTATTAAATGTATGCCAATTAATTACAATCTCCCTCTGTATCATTTTGTCAGGATGACCTGTCTCAGAGAAAGTGAAGTACTGAAATCATATAATGTTGGGTTTGTATTAATCTGTGTCTTAAATTACACATTTTATAAAACTAGATGCACCAGAGTTTAGTGTATGTATGTTTATGATTATAATGTCTTCTTGGTTAATTGTTCCCTTGATTTGAATTAAGCATCCCTCCTTATCTTTTCTGATTAGGTTTAGTTTAAAGTCTATTTTGTCAGGTATTAGGACAGCAATGTTAGCTTGCTTCCTGGTCCTATTTGATTGGGGTATTTTCATGCATCCCTTTAGTCTAGGATGGTGACTGTCTTTAAAAGTAAGATATGCTTCTGGTAGACAACAGATAAATTGCTTTTGTTTCTGGATGTATTCAACTAGCCTCTGTCTTTTTATTAGGGTTGAAGTCATCAATATTTAGAGTTACTATTGAAAAGTTTATGTTGATTCCAGTAATTTTGTTATTGGGATGTTTGTTTGTTTGCTGTTCCTGGTCTTGGTGTACTCTGTGTTTTAGGAATGATAGGTTCATTCATTTTGTTTCTACAGTCTCTTAGCAGTACTTACTACTTTCTTCAGTCTGAAGTATTGCTTTCATTATTGTCTTTGGAGCTTGTGTGGTTGACTGGGATTCCTTAAGCCATTTTGTTTCATAGAATTGTTTTTCTCCTTCAACTAAGGCAGATATTTTTGTTGGATACATTGTCTAGGTTGGCAGTCACACTGTTTTAGAACATTGGAGAACATTGCTCCAGGCTCTTCTGGTTTTTAGTGTCTGCATTAATATTCCAGCTGTTATTTTATTATTCTGTCAGGTTAGTTTTTTTTTTTTTTGTATGTGACATGTTTTGTTTTGATTTTGATTTTGATTTTTCTCTTGCTGTTTTCCTTGTCCTGAATGTTTATTCTCACACTGCTTTCCTTGTTCTGAATAGTTAAGGTTTTAACTATGATATGCCATGGGAATTTTTTTGTCTGGTCCTGTCATTATATGTTCTGTGTGCTTCTTGTGTATGTTTGTTATGTCTTTATTTGGTTTGGGAATGTTTTCCTCAATTTTAGTTGAAGATATAGTCTATATTAATGATGTCGACTCATCTTTACCATCTGTTCTTAGAATTTGCACATTTGGTCTTCCATGCTGCCTCATTCCTTTAATGTGCTTCTGTTTTAAAATTTTTCACTTTCATGTATGTATTCTGATTCTTCTACTTTGTCTTGAAGTCCTGATATTCTGTCTTCTATTCGATACATCATATTTGTCCTTTTATTAAGGATTTAAGTTCATCATTTTACCTTTACTTCTCTTCCATAATTTTTTATCTCTTTATAAAATTTAATTTTCAAATTCTATTTTTATATCATTTTACTATGCTGTGTATTTGTGTTTTCTTAGACACCACTCAAGGGTTTCTTGCTGCTCTCTTTACTAAGAAACTCATTGTTCAATGCACTGTAAACTCCTTGAATTCTTTGATGAAGTTTATTATTGTTCTCTTACATTATATGTCCTTTGTTGTATTGTATAGGAGGGAGAGAGAGTGCAAATATCCTATCTTGGTTCCTGTCACAAGTGTTGGCCATGAGCCACAGGTATGTAGCATGGCTGAAGTCAGTAGTGAATCCCAAAGGAATGAAGATGTGCTAAGAAAGGTAGCTGAAGCATATGGTATGGTAGGGCTCCACTATCCTAGGAAGATTAGAATAGATGAGGGAGTAAAAGAGCTGGTAGCCTTCCTGAGCCTGATGTGTGTGGAAGCTGTGGGGGGATCACAATAAAAGCAGCCTTTTGTGATCAGTAAGTTTCAAGGAAATGGGGATTGATTAAAAGGAAGGGCAAGATCAGGTATATTATAGTGAGACAAATATAGAGTAGGGGAAGGAAGCCATAGGTCTTAATATAAAAATTTATTTGAGAAAAATAAAAAGTGGTGTTCTATAGTCCATATTGTTCTGGAGATAACAAACAAGTTACACTACAAGAGGGGAAAAAAGGTGAAAATTAAAAAAGGTCAATGTGATTTATATAAATGTTTGTATACAAGGTGACATCATATATTAAATAATGAAATGTTCAGTATTCATTTCTATTAATAATGCATTTGAGGTTTTGATCTTAGCCATTTGGACAGTAGTAAGATAGAATCACAGAGTAGTCTTGCTTGAGTTGCATTTCTCTGATGATTAAGGATGTTGAGCATTTTTTCAAGTGTCTCTCAATCATTTTAGATAGCTCTTTTGTGAATTCTCGATTTAGCTCTGTACCCCATTTTTTGATTGGGTTACTTGGTTTGTTAGTGTTTAATTTCTTGAGTTCTTTATAAATTTTGGACATTAGCCCTCTGTCAGATGTGGGGTTGGTGAAGATCTTTTCCCAATCTGTAGGCTGCCGTTTTGTTGTAATGACAATTTCCTTTGCCTTACAGAAGCTTTTCAGTTTCATGAGGACCCATTTGTTGACTGTTGGTCTTAGGGCCTGAGCTACACATGCTGGTGAAGTTGCAGAGAAAGAGGAACACTTCCAAATTGCTGGTGGGAGTGCAAACTTGTACAACCACTATGGAAATCAGTCTGGTAATACCTTAGAAAACTTGGAATAGCTTTATCTCAAGACCAGCCATATCACTCCTGGGGATATGTCCAAAAGATTCCTCACCAATCCACAAGGACATCTCCTCAACCATTTTCATAGCAGATTTATTTGTAATAGCTAGAAACTGGAAACAACCTGGATGCCTTCAACTGAAGAAAGGATAAAACAACTGTGGTACATTTATACAATAGCATACTATTCAGCTATCAGAAACAAGGAAATCATGCAATTTGCAACCAAATGCATGGAACTAGAAAAGCTCATTATGAGTGAGCTAACTCAGACTCAGAAAGATACACATGGCATATATTCACTTATACGTGGATTTTAGCCTTATAGTACAGGATAACCATCCAACAATCAGTTGACCCAAAAGAACAGGAACAGGGACTTTGTTACCTGTTAGTGGGACACTCCACCCTAGTGTAACTGCCATGTATGCCGCCTGTGAAAGAGGAAGCTCTTAGACCTCATGTGACTAACAAACTGAGGGGGGCTGATACATGGAAGTACTACACACCAGAGGCATGTGATGGGAGGGAGAGGGGATAAAGGGTGAGGGGGGTGGGACCAGGAGAGGGTAGAGGGAGGGGGTGGTAATGGAGAAGTAACTTGAAGTAATAAATAAATTCCAAAAAAAAAAAAGAATGCATTTGTGGCTAACACCTATAGAAAACTTCACCATTTAATGCTCTATTACAGATAGACATACTTTGTTTTTCTCCAAGTCTGTTTAACTCCCTGTCAGGATATAAGATAAAACCACCACAACCACAGAGTAACAGATGAGAATAGAAATGTGAATTCCAGGCATTTTTAAGAACATGACTCTCAATGCATGCCCCAAGGTACAGGGCTGATTTATATGATTTATATCTTTTAATATCATTCCTAATGTATGAGCTTTTGGTTTACCTAATTATTTTGAATTTCAAATATCTTGAATTTGCTTGATACTGTACAATTCACAGGACAACCCAAAGACAATATTTTAGATTTATTCACATCATTATCTGAAAGTATGTACATGCTTTTGCTTTTGTTACATAATTAATGAGGTTGAAGAGCATGCTGTTTTTTTAATGGTCTAGACACCTTTAAACAGGGTGGCTGGCTCTAAAATTCTATCTATAAAACATTCATTAAGTTGAATTAAAATAAAACTTACAGTATATCAGAATTTGTGGGATTCATGTAATATGTTAAACTTAGCAAGAAATAGTAGATTACTTGGAATTTTCTGAGGAAAGAACCCAAAAGGAAAAATGTATCCTCTGCAGACAGATGTTTGTAGTATATTGCTCTTATTGGCTGGAGTTTTGTTAAATTATCTGGGAAGTTGAATTAAATACCTTACTTTTCTTAGAAGTTATTATTTTCTTAGAACTAGGGCTCAGTTTGAAATGATATTTTTCATTTAAAAATAACATCAAAACAAATATAATTTAAGAAAACTGCAAAGTTGTACTCTGAAAACTAAAGTAAAATCATCAAGTTAAAAAACTGCAGCAGAAGAGTTAAAAAACTAAAAGATATGCTAATATACTACTACAAAATAAAAATATTAATATTATTTATATAGCAATGTTCTGTAGGCTATGTACAACTCACATTACAATCCAAACTTTCAGAGAAACAGAAAAGCTAATCGTAAAATTCATGATGAAATGTATGAGACTTAGAATAATCAAGATTATCATGAAAATGAATAAAAAGAGCTGGAGGGTTTACAGTTTGCTACTTAAAACCTTGCTTTGAATAGATGTTAGCCCTGACAGTGCTAGTTTTCTGACAGATGTACATATAGACCAGATGGAGAGTCATGCAATAAACTCCCACTGGGAATCAGTTGTTTTTCACCAAAACACATCAAGGCAAATAGGAAAAAAATTTATTTCCTCCTCAAATGATGTTGAGACAACTGGGCAGACATGTGTAAATTAAAAGGCTTGAACACCTACTTAACATTACATAGAACATTTTGTTCAAACTGAATAAATTGTAAATGTAACAACAAAGACTATACAACTCTCAGACTAAATCTTAGCCGTAATAAAGAAAAAATACTTAAATTGTCCATCATCAAATTTTTTTAAAAAAAAATTTGCTTCGAAGAACTCTGCAAAACAAACAAACAAACAAACAAACAAACAAAACAAAACAAAACAAAAACCGAAGGACTCTGCTAAAAAAAAAAAAAAATCAAATGAAAAGATAAGACACAGAGTAGGTAAACACTGTAGCTGTGCCATATTAACTTACACCCAGAGTACATAAGGTCTTATTGTAACCAACTACTAAAATTAGAAACCAGAAGTGGTCAAAGAATTTGAACGGCCATTTTTCAATAGAAGTTATATAGGTAGCCAGTTAGCAGATGAGAAGTTGTGACACAGGAAATACATTGTCTGAAGTATTGCAATGGTTCCAACTAGGACATTAGACACGGCAAGGATGAAGAGTCTCTGCTGAAGCTGTAGTGTTCACACACTCTAAAGGGAAGGCAGGAGCCCCACTGCCTTGGAAAACAAGTTTGATTTCTCAAACATACACCTTGGTATGTAGCAAAGGGAAATGAGTGTACATGTCCATCCAAAATTTTATCCATGCATTCACAACATAACATTCATAACAACCAAAGAGGAGAGACAACTCAAGCACAGCTTACTAGAAGTTTGGATACATGAACAATGGAACATCTGAAGTAGACATGGAGTTTCTTATGGTCAAATACAAGTACGTTCTCAATATTAACCCTTCATCAGTAAAAATATGCCCAATTCTGACAATATTTTGTATGGACTGTGTCTGACCCTAATTATCAACTCTTACTAAAAGATTTCCCTCCCCCAGCCGTGTTCAGGGTGACATTATGTCTCTAAACAGAAAAGACTACTCATCTGAGACTGACATGAGTAAACCTCCTAAATTCTAAAAAAGAAGTTCGCTTAAACATGCTGGCCTCTTGACTAGTGGACAATTATCAGACCTGTAACCCCATTGGAGGACTTCTTTCTCTGTTTGGGGCAGACTGAATCCCCTAAGTGGCTGATGTCTCTGCAGCCTTTCCCACAACACCTGCCTAGCATTTCTATACCTCATAACGACCCCCATTCATTAAAACATGTCCAAGCTCTTATTTTTTTATTATTTGTATCTCTTATTACTGGGCCAAAATTTCCCTATGTCCAGTATCACATGCACACAGGAGAACAATATTTGAAAAATAAAAAAGGAATGAAGTATTGGTGCATTGATATATAATCAAAAGCCAAAAGGACTACCTCCTATGTTACTTCTTTTCTCTTACTGTCCAGTGTGCAACTTTAGAGAGAGAGAAATTATATGGGTGGGTGCTGATTAACAGATGGATATGGTACATTTTATAAAAACAAAACAGAGCCAGTTGTGGTGGCTCACGCCGGTAGGATTTGCTGAAGGAGGCAGAGGCAGGAGGATCACCAGTTCAAGGCCAGCCTGGGCTACACATTTGTCAGGCGTGGTGGCGTATGCCTATAATCCCAGCACTCAGAGAGGCAGCGGCAGGCAGATCTCTGTGAGTTCAAGGCCAACCTGGTCTACAAAATGAGTCCCAGACAGCCAGTGCTGTTACACACAGAAACACTGTGGTTGTAAACAAAACAAAACAGAATCCTAATTGATATAGTGTCCTATGCTACGAGACACACAAAAATAGGAACATGGACATTTAAAATAATCACATAATTTTTCACATTACCTTTCATGCTTGGACCCATTCATTAACTTCCTAATGTTAATGAATAATAAACAGTATTGTAAATAAGCAAGCATTGCTTGCTCTGTGCTCTAAAGTTGCATGGTTTTGACAAATGAACGAG
This sequence comes from Lophiomys imhausi, assembly GCA_907164525.1. Lineage (NCBI taxonomy): Eukaryota > Metazoa > Chordata > Mammalia > Rodentia > Muridae > Lophiomys > Lophiomys imhausi. The sequence continues at coordinate 3,398,882 of CAJQZJ010000271.1, read as the reverse complement.
TTATGCAGCCACTATGGTAGACAAAGAACAGTCTCGTTGCCCCGTTTGCTGTACTTCACTTGTTTAGACTTTCCATTCCCAGCATCCCTACAGGTTTGTCTCCTTAGTGTCACGTGGAAGGATCAAAAGTATGCCATCCTTTCAACCTGGCTTCTTTTGAACTCAGCATACATTTGAGGTCCTATTTTTGTATTCTAAGAATACCTTTAAAAAGTAGTTTGACAGTTAATGAAAAAACAAACAAATAAGTCATTAATTTTTATATAGGTGAGTTTGGAAGGAGGAAAGGGAAGGTTGAAATTTTGGAATTTTAATCTCAAAAAAAATTTAAAGTGAAATACTAGAAAAGAAATTTGAGGTCTACAACAAAGTTGATAAGATAAGCGGTTTCTTAGTTCTTCCTGTTCCTTAATTTGCTTTTCTTTAGCAAGAGTAGGAAATTTTGTTGTTGTTGGGAGACTTGCACTGAGATGCCACCCCATACTCATTATGGGCTCCTCAGCAATCCTCTTCATCAGTGCTGAGTACCATTTCAGTGTACAGCAGTCTCCTCCTGTTCACCAAGAGCTGTCCCTCTCACGGATTTTGTAATAACAACTGTATGTTCCACAACTATTACAAGGATACTTGTGTAAATACACTTTCAAACTGAATGTAAAATTGTCTAAAACTCCAGTTCTAGGCCTCCTGTGCAAAGAAACGATCTACCTTATTGTTTGCTTGTTTTCCTTTTCTTTCTTTCCTTCTTTCCTTCTTTCCTTCTTTCCTTCCTTCCTTCCTTCCTTCCTTCCTTCCTTCCTTCCTTCCTTCCTTCCTTCTTTCTTTCTTTCTTTCTTTCTTTCTTTCTTTCTTTCTTTCTTTCTTTCTTT
>CAJQZJ010000271.1:3386397-3398003 GCA_907164525.1 Lophiomys imhausi | reverse complement strand
TTTCTTTCTTTCTTTCTTTCTTTCTTTCTTTCTTTCTTTCTTTCTTTTCTTTCTTTCTTCTTTTCCACACTGTCTTTTGGGGAAAATATTTAGCTAGATCCTTATTGTGTTTTTTTTTTTTTGTTTTGTTTTTCAAGACAGGGTTTCTCTGTGTAGCCCTGGCTGTCCTGACTCACTTTGTAGACCAGGCTGGCCTCGAACTCACAAAGATCCACCTGCCTCTGCCTCCCAAGTGCTGGGATTAAAGGCGTGCGCCACCACCGCCCGGCTTATTGTGTTTTTTCAATTAGCACATGAATTGGCAAATTTAGATTTGTTTCTGTGCTAACTATTGAGATCGGAACTCTGAAAAAAACACAGTTTCAGTTCTTAGGAACCCACGGTGGGGAATTTATGAAGGTCTGTTTCAGTGAATCATTGAAAGTGCTATGAGAACTAGAAATGAATATAAGAGATGTTTGAAAATTCGAAGCTAGCACAGGTTTTTATTCTTTTCCCGAGCATGTCCATTCTTTCTTAATTGACAAAAGACCTCTGACAATCTATTTATGTTTAAACAACGTTTGGGGTTTTCTTTTTTCCCCACACAAATCCAGCCTGATTTTCTAAAGAATAATCTTTATAGTTCACTATTGTCTTTACTTCATAGTATCCTCAAAATTTTAAATCCATAGTTTAAGATTTTTTTGTACCTAGGATGTATGATGCCAACTTCATTTACGGGAGGATATGAAGTTTTGAAGATCTGATTTTTGTTTTAGTACAACTTTCTGCCCTTTGTAAGAAACCAGAGGATTTCAAACTCACTCCTGTGTTATATGCACATTTATATAAATAGCATATGATATATACGTGTGTGTTTCTGCATGCATAGAATTACTATTGTGTTGCAAAAATGAGGAAATTATCATTATCCTGATTCCTCCAGGGATAGAGCTTTGTCACTGAACCTGTGACACTGGCCACACAAAGTCCATGTTCCTGATCCTTTTGATGTGTTGGTTGTAGCATAGTTATCCTGTACTATATGTTTAAAATCCAATTATAAGTGAGTAGATGCCATATGCATCCTTCTGGGTCTGGGTTAGCTCACTCAGGATGAGTGTTTCTAGTTTCATCCATTTGGCTGTGAATTGCATGGCTTCCTTGTTTCTGATAGCTGAGTAGTATTTCATTGTGTAAATGTACCACAATTTTTTTTTTAATCATTGGTTGGTTGAGGGACATCTGAGTTGTTTCCAGTTTATAACTATTATAAATAAGGCTGCTAAGAACATAGATGAGGATATATCCTTGTGGTTTGGTGATGAATTGTTTGAGTGGATACCCAGAAGTGGAATGGCTGGGTCTTGAGGTAGGGCTATTCCAAGTTTTTTAAGATATCAGCAGACTGATTTGCATAGTAGTTGTACAAGTTTGCACTCCCATCAGCAATGGAGGAGTGTTCCCCTTTCTTCACAACCTTGCCAGCCTGTGCTGTCATTTGAGTTTTTGCTCTTAGCTATTCTGACAAGTGTGAGATGGAATCTCAGAGTCATCTTGAGTTGCATTTCTCTGATGATTAAGAATTTGAGCATTTCTTCAAATGTCTCACTGCCATTAGAGATTCCTCCTTTGTGAATTCTTGGTTTTGCTCTGTTTCCCATTTTTTGATTGGATAATTTGGTTCCTTGGTGTTTAATTTCTTGAGTTCTTTATAAATTATGGAGATTATCCCTCTGTCGGAAGTGTGGTTGGTAAAGATCTTTTCCCAATCTGTAGGTTGCCGTTTTGTTCAAATGACAGTGTCCTTTGCCTTATAGAAGCTTTTCAGTTTCATGAGGTCCAATTTATTGATTGTTAATTTTAGAGCCTGAGCTATTGGTGTTCTGTTCAGGAAGATATCTCCTATGCCAATGAGTTCGAGGCTTTTCCCCATTTCCTCTTCTATTAGATTTACTGTGTGGGGCTTTATGTTAAGGTTTTTGATCCATTTGGACTTAATTTTTGTGCAAGGTAATAAGCATGGGTCTAATTTCATTCTTTTACATGTCAACATTCAGTTAGACCAACACCATTTGTTGAAGATGCTATCCTTTTTCCATTGTATGGTTTTGGCTTCTTTGTCAAAAATTAAGTGACGATAGGTGTGTGGGTTCATTTCGGGGTCTTCAATTTGATTCCATTGATCAACTGATCTGTTTCCATACCAGTACCATTCTGTTTTTATTACTATTGCTCTGTAGTATAGTTTGAAAACTGGGATGGTGATACCTCCAGATTTTTTTTTTTTTTGTACAGGATTAATTTAGCTATTCTGGGTTTTTTGTTTTGGCATATGAAGTTGAGAATGGTTCTTGCAAGGTCTGTAAAAATTTGCATTGTTATTTTGATAGGAATTGAACCTGTATATTGCTTTTGGTAGGATGGACATTTTTATTATGTTGATCCTACCTATCCATGAGCATGGGAAATCTTTCCATCTTTTGGTGGCCTCTTCAATTTCTTTCTTCAAGGACTTGCAGTTCTTGTCATACAGGTCTTTCATTTGCTTGTTTAGTGTTACCCACAGGTATTTTATATTGTTTGTGTCTATTGTGTAGGGCGTTGTTTCCCTAATTTCTCAACCCATTTATTTGTTATATATAGAAGGGCTTCTGATTTTTTTGGATTAATTTTGTATCCATCCACTTTTCTGAAGGTGTGTATCAATTGTAGAGGTTCTCTGGTGGGATTTTGGGGGTTACTTGTGTATACTATCATATCGTCTACAAATAGGGATAATTTGACTTCTTTGTTTCCAATTTGTACCCCTTGATCTCCTTTAGTTGTCTTATTGCTCATAGAACTTCAAGTACTATGTTGAAGAGATAGGGGAGAGTGGACATCCTTGCCTTTTCCCTGAGGTTAGAGGAAATGCTTTAAGTTTCTCTCCATTTAATTTGATGCTGGATACTGGCTTGCTGTATATCACCTTTATTATTTTTATATATTGTCATTTCATACCTGTTCTCTCCAGAACTTTTAGCATGAAGGGGGTGTTGGATTTTTTTCAAATGCTTTTTCAGCATCTAGGAAGATGATCATGTGGTTTTTTTCTTTCAGATTTTTTATATGGTGAATTACATTTGTGGATTTTTGTATGTTGAACCATCCCTGCAATTCTGGGATGAAGCCTACTTGATCATGGTGTATGATACTTTTGATGTGTTCTTGGATTCCGTTTGCCAGTATTTTATTAAGTATTTTTGCTTCTGTGTTCATGAGGGAGATTGGTCTGAAGTTCTCTTTCTTTGTTGGGTCTTTGTGTGGTTTAGGTGACTGTGGCCTCATAGAATGAGTTTGGCAGTATTCCTTCTGATTCTATTTTGTGGAAGAGTTTGAAGAGTATTGGTATTAGCTCTTCTTTGAAGGTCTGGTAGAATTCTGTGCTGAAACCATCTGGCCCTGGATTTCTTCTTGTTGGGAGATTTTTAATGACTGTTTCTATTTCCTTAGGGGTTATAGGACTGTTTAATATGTTCACCTGATCTTGATTTAATTTTGGTGGCTGGAATCTATCAAGAAAATTGTCCATTTCACTTAGCTTTTCAAATTTGGTGGAGGACAGATTTTTAATGTAGGACCGAAAGATTCTCTGGATTTCCTCAATGTCTGTTATTTCTCCCTTTTTGTTTTTGATTTTGTTGATTTGCGGTTTTTCCCTCTGCCTTTTAGTTAATTTGGCTATAGGTTTGTCTATTTTGCTGATTTTTCTCAAAGAACCAACTCTTGGTTTCATTGATTCTTTGTATTGTTCCTTTTGTTTCTAAGCAAGTTGTTAATTTCAGCCCTAAGTTTGATGATTTCCTACCTTCTGTTCCTCTTGGGAGTGTTTGCTTCTTTTTTTTTTCCAGTTCTTCCAGTTCTGCTATTAATTTGCTAATATGACCTGACACAATTTTCTTTTTGAAGGCATTTAGTGCTATGAACTTTCCTCATAGCACTGTTTTCATTGTGTCCCATAGGTTTGGGTATAGTGTTCCTTCATTGTCATTGGACTTTAAGAAGTCTTTGATTTCTTTCTGTATGTCTTCCCTGACCCAGTAGTCACTCAGTAGAGAGTTGCTCAGTTTCCGTAAATGTTCAGGCTTTCTATTATTTCTGTTGTTGTTGAAGTCGAGCTTTATTCCATGGTGGTCTGATAAGATACAAGAAGTTATTTCAATTTTCTTGTATCTGTTGAGGCTTGCTTTGTGTCTCACTATATGTTGGATTTTGGAGGAGGTTCTATGTGGTGCTGAAAAGATGGTATATTCTTTTGTGTTTGGGTAAAATGTTCTTGTAGATATGTGTTAGGTCCATTTGGTTCATGGCCTCTGTTAGGCTCATTATTTCTCTGATTTCTCTGCTTAGTTTCTGTCTCAATGACCTGTCCATTGTTGTGAGTAAGGTGTTGAAGTCTCCCAGTACTAATGTGTTGGGATCAATGCTTTAGAAGAGTTTCTTTTACAAACATGGTTCTCTTGTATTTGGGGCATAGATATTCAGTATTGAGATGTCATCTTGATTAATTTTTCCTTTGATGAGTATGTAGTTCCCTTCTCTATCTTTTTTTATTAACTTCAGTTGAAAGTCTATTTTATTTGATATTAGAATGGCTACTCCAGCTTTGGTCTTGGGCCCATTTGCTTGGAAAACCTTTTCCCAACCCTTTACTCTGAGGTAGCATCTATCTTTATTAGTGAGATGCATTTCTTGTATACATCAAAATGATGGGTCTTGTTTACAGATTCATTCTGTAAGCCTGTGTCTTTTTATTGGGGAGTTGAGTCCATTGATGTTGATGGATATTAATGACCAAAGGTTGTTATCTCCTGTTATTTTGATGTAGGTAGTAGTTGTGTGTTTCTTTTGGATTAGCTGCAGTGGAGATTTTTGCTTCCTCTGTTTAATTGGGTGTAGTTATTTTCTCTGGGTTGGAATTTTTCTTCTAGGATCTTCTTTAGGGCTGGATTTGTGGGTAGATACTGTTTAAATTTGGTTTTGCTATGGAATATCTTGTTTTCTCCATCTATGTTGATAGAGAGTTTTGCTGGGTATAGTAGTCTGGCTGGGCACCTATGTTCTCTTAGGGCTTGTAGGACATCTGCTCAGGCCCTTCTGGCTTTTAAAGTTTCTGAGGAGAAGTCAGGTGTAACTCTGATGGGTCTGCCATTGTACGTGACTTGACCTTTTTCTCTTACAGCTTTTAATATTCTTTCTTTGATCTATACATTTGGAGTTTCTATTATTATGTGGCAAGAGGAGTTTCTTTTCTGGTCTAATCTGTTCGGATATCTGTATGCCTCTTGGAATTTTACCAGCATCTCTTTCTTTGGTTTGGGAAATTTTCTTCTGTGAATTTGTGGAAAATGTTTTCTGGCTCTTGGAGTTAAGAGTCTTCTCTTCATCTATGCCTATAATTCTTAGGTTCCATCTTTTCATTGAGTCCTTGGTTTCTTGAATGTTGTGGGTAAGAAGTGTTTTAGATTTCTCTTTTTCTTTGGTTGTTGTACTGATTTCTTCAATCAAGTCTTCCACACCTGAATTCTGTCTTCCATCTTTTTTATCCTATTTGTGATACTCATGTCTGTATTTTTAACATTTATTTATTTCTTGAAGTTACATCTCAGTCAAAATGCCTCCCTCCTCCTCTTTCCAGTCCCCTCTCCTTACTCTCTTCCCCCCACTTGCTCTCTTCCTATGTGCTTTTTTGTTGTTGGTGGTGGTGGTTTTTAATTTATGGTGTATCTTTTTTCTCTCCAACATCTCCCCCTTTTATTCCAATAACAGGCTGTTTTCTTATAACAGTAAATACAATACAATACAAAAAAGAACAATTAGACCACAATTATGAAAATTATAGGGTATAACATACATTCCCAAAGTCCAGTCCATATGTATTTGGCAACTGATATTAACATTCTCTTGTGTATCTATCTCATTGAGTTTAAAGTTCTAAACCTAACTTAATTTCCATCCTAACTTGCATTACCAATTTAAAATCAACTTCTTAGACCTAGAATATTTAATTCCCAAACAACTTACAATTTAACTGTGAATCTATAATTATCTTGTCTTAAACCACATCAGAGACCTAAGAAGAATAAATATACCTGCATAAACAGGAAGTGCAAAGCAAGCAGCTTCCAAAACTAAGAAATGACAGACAACTATCTGCCTGGACAGTCCCCAATTTGTCTCAATACATGGAGCATCTATCTTTAGACTTTTGGTGCAGTATCTCTGACAGACGTTAATTTTAAAGCAGAAGTTATGAAGGACTTGCCTACCCTGTCTTGGCAGAGCTAGACCATTGACTTACTTGCTTCCAAGTTTTGTCCTTTTTGGACAGCATTCTGTCTACAGTTGAAACAAGGAATTTCTATTGCCCAGTGACAAGCTTGCCACTAATACAGCCATCTCCAAATGGAGATTTTTTGATGCTCATCATCTACTTGGAGTAAAATAGGGGTACTCTCAGGAGCTGACATGATATGCTCTTATATCTTTGTATATTGATACAAAATCAAGATTATTTTTGACTACATTCATATTGATCTTTGTATATTGATACAAAATTAAGGATAACTCTTTTTAAAATATTGTACCTATGTAATGCTTTAAAATGCAATGTGAAGTTTTGGCTTTTTGATAGAAACTGTCACAAACTATTTAGGATAATTAAGAAAAGTAAACTAATAATCATTCAAACATGTCATTTTGTTAGGTATTAGCATAGTGTATCACAGATGCTTTCTAATTTAATCAGAAATCAAGTTCCTAAGAGACAAGCAACATTTGCTTATACAAATATACTGCAATAGATAGGTGCTCTTCAAAAACCTCAAGAGATCTGTAGAATATGGCATTTAAAGATGTTTTCTTAAGATTTTTTTTGATATTGCGACATGTCAGGTCCTGACAGAATCCCATATTCTACTCAATTCATTTTTTACTGGTACATACTTTTATATTAAAGGGGTGTCCAAGGTAATTTATAAGACACTGCAGGTTTTAATAATTGTGATGGCAATGACTATAATAGTATGCTTTTAATATAAAAGAGTTTTTGATGTCATTAAAATAAATAATATGTTTTATATTTCAAATTCATATAGCTATGATATACATATACATATTTGCATAAATAATATTTAAATGTTTGAGAAAATGACCTGATAACAAGTCATGAGACAAAAATGAATATTTTTAACAGGATGAAATTACTTAACACAGTGAAAATTTATATTATACATTTCTAATTATTTGCCCCTACAATTTTGATTAATTGTACTAATATTCATTAAAAGATTTTGTATTTAAATATCCTGAAAATTAAAATTAATAATTTTTAGTTTACAATGTAATGGTTTTATCCTTTAGTCATTATTTAATTTGTGAAAAATTGTATTTGAGTAAAAAGTGAAAAGAATTGCTAAAGTGATGAGTTTTTATCCTTTCACCTTTAAGGACTGATTCTTGCCGGGCATGGTGGCACAGGCTTTAATCCCAGCACTCGGGAGGCAGAGGCAGGTAGATCTCTGTGAGTTTGAGGCCAGCCTGGTCTACAAAGCGAGTCCAGGACAGCCAGGCTGTTACACAGAGAAACCCTGTCTCGAAAAATCAAAAAAAAAAAAGGATTGATTCTTAGTAAAAGTTACCAAAAGTACATATTTTTAAATATTCTGTTAGTTGTTGTAAGATGATTTTTTTTTCTTATTCACATAGCCCTTATATGAAATAAAGGAAAGATTTGTGTAGAGTAACAGAGCCATGCTCACATTGGGAAAATGAGATGACAGCTAAGCAAGCTGGATATTGGTAGAGTTACAGGCACAATATCACAAACATCTCTCCTTACATGCAGGGAAGAACACAGACCATTGGGGACCACTGACGCAAATGATGGAGGAAGTAGATACAGCTTCCCACCCTTTGAATTGATTCACAAATATTTGCAATTCAGAAACAATTTCCTTAAAACACAAACATGATTTTTCTGATTGAAAACTTTAGAATATGTCCAAATATGTTCTGTGTTCTCATGTCATAATCTCTGAATTGATAGTTCTTTAGGTGAATTTTGCTTACACTGTGGGGAACTAGTGGTAGACATTAGTAATCATGTTATCATTATTATTCTTTAAGTTCTTTGTCAAACATGTAAAGGAGTTGAATACAGTTTTCACATCATGTGGCTCACAGACATCATATGGCATTCTCAAGGACTGGGCTATGGAGGCCCTGCAGCTTAGCTCTTAAATAACAAATCTATAACTTGGTGGTGCAGACAAGGCCTCAGCTGAAAAAGGCTTACCACTGGTAGTAAGATACGGTTAGGCTACCCAAGAATGTACAACATGAAAATGAGAGTACATCCTTCTAAAATATCATTGAAAGGATTTAAATTTTTCAGAGATTATGAACTTAATAGCATTTATTTTGGCAAATAAATTATTGACCTTTAATTTAAAACTGTAAAATTTTCATCAAATTGCAATAGTTGAAGTATTCTTTGCTGTCAAACAGCAATTGCAAAACTACAGGAAAGAATAGTATTAGTGGGAAGAAACACTCATCACTCTTAAATCTCTTGTCTTTCAGGAAAGAACCGTGACCATCAGAAGACAGACAGTAGGAGGATTTGGATTAAGCATAAAGGTAGTCACCTTTTCAGTCTGTCTTTGCAAAGACTGACCTGTAAAGGCTAACAGTTTGTGTGCTTTGTTGCTGGTGACTTGTGACTAGACAAGAATAGCTCCGTGCTGTTTAGAATGGGTTGTAATCTTGGATATTGTTCTTATGGAACCTGATTATCCATTATCTTCTGGTTTGGACATTACAGGAAAGGACTGGGGATCATACCTAGTATTAAGTAAAACTTGGTAGTTTTCTTTATGTGGCTTCTCATAAATATAAAATATGCTGGTGGCAAGAAGCTTTTCTTTCTCCTTCAGCAACATAGAAAATTGGTGGATAGAGTGGGATCGAGTCTCATTTGGAGGGGATCGGGAAAGAAGTGAAGCATGAATACTATTCTATTTATCTTTTTGCTTGATTTTCACTGTTAAAGAGATTGCTAAATTTCATTTATCAATTTAAAGTTTTTGATTATGATATTTAAGAGCTTTTTAATCTGTACAGTAATGAAAGGTAAAAATTTATCAAACATATAGTTTATCATCATTAAAATGATTGATAAAATTAGACTGTATGTGAATATGTAAGACTTAACCCAACAACCAAATGATTAAGACTTTTATTGACCTAACTACCTGAATCTCTAAGTGAAGGTTATTAATTATAATTCTTTAGTTTGTATTTACTTAGTTAATATATTTTCTTTGGTGCATATTTAAAGACATTTTACCCAATTTCTGTTATCTATGTCAGGAAAGGAGTATTTTGAATTTGTGGCTATCACCTTTTGACTACTTTATCACAATTACTTAATACAATGACAGTGTATAGTGATGAGTCTCAATATTTAAAATATCAGTGTTAAAATATACTTTATATCTGCTTGTAGTCAAATCAGGCAAGGGACACATGAAGAATAAATTATAAGTTATGTAAATTAGACCATGGAAACATTTTTTTTCCTTGTTTGATTCAGTCATAATCAATGTTGACACACACTGGAGACACAGGAAGACCTGCTGAAGGGAACTAAATGTCTTAACTAAGAAAAACAGAAAGCTGCTGTAGTGCCTACAGTGCACTATGTGTACAAATTAGCCATTAGATCCCCCTGCCATAGTCCCCAGAGTATGCTGTGTGCAGAAGACTCTCAGGTCTCCCTGCTGTGGGTCCCACTGTATGGCTGAATCCTCAGACCTTGGTGTTGTGGTCCCCACCATGCTTTACACATGCAGGAATAACTTCAGCTCACCATTTGCAGTCTATGTTTAAAAGTCAACAGGCAGCCGTGGCAACAACACTCTACTGTACGTATTGCTTTCCAATACTTATTTACCAATGTACCTTAGACCAGATTTACTTTTTAGACATAGATGTTAAGTAGTGGGTCCTGATCTAGGATCATGCCAGTTTATGACACTAGCTCTCTTTGCATTTGGTGGAGGCTGGGGTAGATGAACTTACGCCTGTTTGGTAGGGAATATTAGCTTTAAAAACATGAGCTGACCAGTGGTTTTGTAGATCAACTTAAATAAGATTAGAGTTCTATTGTCTTATTTTTACTTTCTCAGTAGATAAAAACAAAATAAATAAAAGTTTAAAAAATAAAGTTGAATACTAATGCTTTTTTAAAAGGGAATTTCTGTGTCGTATGTAATCCAACGCAGTGTTGAAATCAATGTTCTTTGGTGAAAATGTTCTAAAATGATGTATTTATGTTGATGGGCAGCCTAGGGAATTATTTATTTTCAACCTAGCGCAGCACCAGTGCCCTTAGATGGCTGGTCCCTTCAACTTCCTGTGCTGATTGTGTCCACTTCTCCACACAATACTTCGTTCATTCATATAGGGACTTGGCTTTTAGCTACCACATCCAAACTTCTTGTACTTTAATGGTGAAACAGGATTTTCTGGCAGTTATTCTAAGAATTTGCTTTATTTTTCTTTATCAAAACTTTGATTCCTTATTGTACGTTTTTCCTTTCATATTTGAGCCAGTAACCAAGTGATGCTCTAAGGTTTTTGGTTTTGTGTTTTATGCCAATAATTGGTTAACGTATGCTTTCACACACGGGAGTCTAATATTAATTAGGAAATACAGATGGTTCTGTTCTCATCATGTTTAGAATTTGTTTATCCGTTTGTGCTGGTAAAGAGTCTCTCTGGCTATTTAGCATTCAGAATGTATGCCTGAAAGAGTGCCTGTTTGGCAGAATAGAATAAATTAGTCAGAGAATTGAAATGTATAAATATCTGATGCTTGGAATCCTAAGTAACAACTGTCAAGATGTCTTGAATTCTTATAATGGACTTTGAAGAGAATGCCACTATTGATGTTATCAATCTTATTTGAGAAATATAATTTTGTAGTCAATTGTTATTAATTAGTGAATGAATAGTTAGCTAAGCTTCTTGGAAATGCTACCTACTTAAAAGAGATTCTACAAATTTATTTAAATTCTGTGTGGTGTTCACTAGATGCTCTATTTATAGCTTCAAATTTGGTTTTTTATTTTTTGGCTAAAAGCTGATATTTGGAGGGTTTAAAAATATGATATATGACTGTCTCTTTCTAGGGAGGTGCAGAACATAATATTCCAGTTGTCATTTCCAAAATCTCCAAGGAGCAAAGAGGTAATGTGCCTATCTAACCTTGTAGTGGCCAGTCCTCTGTAAGTCCTTGTTCAGAGGTGATTTAGTGGTTGATATGTGAATGGTTTCCCTGGATCTTCAGCCTCAGGCAGGGAGAAGCTATATCTGAGTCTCCAGATCTCCTAGATTTGCCTACAGGAAAGAAAGGGAAATGTGGTGGACTCTAATAGTTCAAATGACATATGAATTGAGGACTGCACTGCTCAATAAGTTCTCAATAAAACTGAGTTCTGAGCTCTTCCATAAAGACACACACACACACACCACACACACACACACACACACACACACACACACACACACACACACAC
>CAJQZJ010000271.1:3325279-3365181 GCA_907164525.1 Lophiomys imhausi | reverse complement strand
GAGACCCCCTTGGAAAAACTTCTTTTTTCTTTATGAGCTGTTGTTAATTGGAGATAGCTTCTGGGTTAGGGATGAGGGCTTGTGTCTACATCCCCATCTCAGTGATGATACCCCTTCTGGTTTGAACCTGTGTAGGCCCTGTGAATTCTGTCACAGTTATTGTGAGTTCATATGTATGTTAGCCTTCTTGTATTTGGAAGACAGTTTTTCCTTGATATCATCTATCCACTCCACTCTTACAATCATTCTACCTCCTCTTCCACAGAGTTCCATGAGCCCTGAAGGGAAGGATTTGATAGAGACATTTCATTTAGGACTGAGTGTTCTAAGGTCTCTCACTCTTCACATTGGGCAGTTTGATCTCTGTGTATTTACCAACTACAGCAAGAAGAAAGCTGCTCTGATGATGGCTGAGTGAGATATTTATATATGAGTACTGCAGAACATCATCAGGAACCATTTTATTACTAAGTTCTTTAGTAGGAAAGTAACATATGGTTTTCCCATAAGTCTATGCCCTACCTAGTCTTAGATTCTTGTTTGCTTCAGCATAGTGATGCAATGGTTCCATCTCATGGAAAAGGCCTTAAATTCAATCAGAGACTGGCTAGTTTCTCCAACAGTGTTTGTGCCACAATTGCACCAGTTTCACATGTAGACAGTTCACCATTGTAGAGTGAAGGATTTGTAATCAGATCAGTGGTTACTTTTCTCTTCTGATAGAGAACTGAGGACCTTCCCGTACCATAAGGACTAGTCAGAAGGGTTGGAGGCTCTAGTGAAGCACCAGCTTGATATCTCTGTGTTTGGTGAGACTTGTCTTCAGCAATGGGGCCTCACCTATTGCTAATAACCCTAGCAATAGCTTCAGTAGTTGGAGGGATTCCATAGGCCATTTGGCCAACAACTCAATTAGATATAACCCATTCCTGTCACTAGGGGATTTACTTAGTGGCAAGTGTGTTTCTACTGGGGGGGGTTCTCCCCTGTTATTTGATGTCTCCATTTAGATTTCATATTATGTATGTATGTATGTATGTATGTATGTATGTATGTATGTATGTATGTATATATGTGTATAAGATACTTCTACTTCAGCAGATTTCTTTATGATATCTCAAATGAACCTTAGTGGTAGCTATCCCTCTCCAAATATCCTTCCTTACCACCTTATTCCCTCCCCCTCTCTATTTAATTCTATAGTTTTATTCTCCCCCTATTTCTTTATAACTGTATGTTCTATTGTCCCTTCCTTAGAAGATATTCCCCCACTAGTCCCTTACTCCATATCTAACCTCTGTGTTTATTCAGATAGTAGATGCCCATTGAAGCTTTGTAAGCTAACATCCATTTCTACACATAAAATAATGCATACCATATTTTTCGTTTTTGGTCTGGATTACCTCAGTCAAGATGATTTTTTTTTCTGGCTCTGTCCATTTACCTAAAAATTTTATGATTTTTGTTTTATTTTTTCAGCTGAATAATATGTCACTTTGTAAATGTAACATATTTTCTTGATCCATTTTTCTGTTGATGAGACATCTAGGTTGTTTCCAATTTCCATCTATCATAAATAAAACAACAATGAGCAAGACAGAGCAAGTACCTCTCTAGTAGATTAGAGAGCTCTTTGGGCATATTCTCAAGAGTAGTATACTAGAGGAAAGGATTTATTCTGATTACAATTCTACAGTACATCCTTGAAAGAAGTTATTGCAGGGACTCAAAGAGGACAGTAACTTCGAAGCAGGCACTAAAGCAGAAGCTATTAAGGAATGCTGCTTATGGATTTCTTCTTCATTCCTTCTTTAACCTTGTCTTCTTATATCAAACACAAGCCCATGAGTTGGCGTTGCCCACAGTATGCTTCCTGACCATATCATTATGAAGAAAGTGCATCAGGGGCTTGACCCAGGCCCAATCTGCAGACATTTTTTTTGCAACTGAGCTTCCCTCCTCCAAAATGCCTCTAGCTCGTGTCATATAAACTAGTTAGGATACTAAATAAATATTAAGGTTACTTTTTGATATTATAAAATGGCTGTTTTGATTTTGGTGGAGACTTCATCAAATTGATTGGCCAGTTTGGGAAAAACAACACAAGAGACAACACGTGAGACCTTTAATGCAGGAATAAATCCTTTCCTCTAGTATACTAGATTTATTTCGATTACAATTCTACAGTACATCCTTGAAAGAAGTTATTGCAGGGACTCAAAGAGGACAGTAACTTCGAAGCTGATTGACCAATGGAGCTGTGTGCTCTGTCATCACAGCCCCTTGCTGTTGCCTGCACAGAATTCTGTGCATAGTTTTTTGGATGAAGACTGGAGCATTTAGGTTCTTCTGTATCATTTCAAGATGTACTCTTTTCCGCATTAAGATTTTAATTGTTTCTAGTAAATATGGAAGTAACTAATTTTTGTTTATGAAATGTCAAATATGCCAGGATTTTTGTTTATTTTCCTTCTGTAGATTATTTGTGGATTCTACAAGATCAATCTTCATGCATTTATTTTGTAGTCAATGCACCACTGAAATTTTCATCCAAGTTGAATAAATGCTAGAAACAATTTATGCCTCTCTATTTATCCTGATCTTAACAGTGAAATTTCTTTCTTTCTTTTTGTAATTAAAACTAAAATTAGGAAAGTTTTTGTAGATGGCCTTTCTCCCTTTGGAAGGCCCTGTGTCTTTAGTTCACACAGAGCTTTCAACTTTGGTGTATGCTAGACTCTTTAGAGGCCCTTCTTCACTGATAATTTTTTCTTCACTTTTTGACTTATTTTCTTTGGTTTTTGACCTAGTGAGCAACACTGATTGAATTTTAAGTGTTGAACTTTCCTTACAAGAATAGTGCATATCTGGTGGGATTTAGGATTACTTTTATTAGTTGGTGAGTGTGTTTTGAAAGTATTTTATGAAAGAGAATGGCAGCTATGCTCTTTGGATTATTTCTCTTAATCATTTTATAATACTTTCTTAAATTATTTTGTGTAGATAGTAAATGTGCCACTAAGTAAGTGAAAACGTATTCCCTTATTTTTTTGGTATTCCAGAAAAAAACTGTAGAGTATCTGTATAAGTTCTACATAAATTCTGGGCAATTCACTGAAGCATTTAGAACTTTCCTCTTTTAGTTTTGTTATTGATTGGCTCAGTTATTTTGCTGAAAAGGCCATTTTGGACCCTCTATTTCTCCTGATGTGAGCTTTGTAAATGGATTTCCTTATACATGTTCTTAAGACTATGGACATAGAATTGTTCATGGTGTACCTCCATTAATATTTCAGTGTCATGGAGGATGAATTGAAATATTATTCCTCATTTCTTGGTCAGTCTTCAGGAATATTACCAGTATATTGATCTTTCAAAATAGCATTTATTTATTTATTTATTATTTCTTCAAGTTATATCTCAATCGCAGTCCCCTCCCTACTCCCTCCTCCAGTCCCACCCTCCCACCCTCAACCACCCATCCTCTTCCTTTTTTTTTTTTTTTAAGTTTAAGGTATATCTTATTTCCCCCAACAGCTCCCCCTTTCAGTCCAACAAATGGCTTTCTCTTATAATAATAGATACAATACAAAACAACAGAGGTAATTAGGCCACAGTTATGAGGGTTATATGGCTTAGCGTACATTCCCAATGTCCAGTCCATATGTATTTGGCCCCTGACTTTAACTTTTTACTATATAACCATCTCCATTAGTTTAAAGTTCTATATCTAATTCAACATTCATACTAACTTGCAACACAATTTTAAAAGCCTCTTCCTAGATCTATAACACTCTCTTGACTCCTAAACAACTCAAAAGTTAATTATGAGACTCTAGCTATCTATTCTTCAACCCCTCATATGACCTCTGAACTGAGATGAGGGACTGTTATATAGGGACACCCCACCCCAGAGAAATGGGATGGAAGGGTTAGTGGGTAAAGAAAAAAAATGAAATGTGAAGTTTCGGCCTTTTGCTACTAATTGTCATAAACTGTTTAGGATAATTAAGAAATGCAAACTAATAGTCATGAAAGCCGTTCATTGTGTTAGGTACTATGACAGTCTATTAAAGTTATTTTCTAAGCTAATCAGAAATAAAGCTACTAAGAGACAAGCAACATCTGCTTATCAAAATAGCATTTATTTTTACTGTTTTTCCTTTTGATTTTAGAATATTATTTAAAGACTGCTTTAATTTTCCTTTGATTTTATTTAAGTTTCTCTGATAAAATAAAAGGTAAAAACACAAAACAAAACTCAAAAAACAAAAACCAAAAGAAACAAACAAACAGTAGCAACAAACAAAAGCCAAAACAAACCCTCTATTATTTTATCTTAGTAAATTATTGAAAGCAACAGACTTTTAACCATCACCATGCCAGGGGACAGAATTTAGCTCACGACATTAAGCTCCACTATGAACTCAACATTAATTCTGGCTTTCCAAAAAGAACAACATTTTCCTAAATTTTTCATTCACAACCTGGATGAATTTTAGTGTATTTTACATAATTTTGAATACATGTGCACACATGCACACACACACACAGAGACAGATACACATATACAAACACACACACATGTGCACACACACATAGACAAACACACTTACACATAGACACACACACACACACACACACACACACACACACACACTGGCATGGAATCCAGAGTTTCCTACAAAGGAGGCACATGCTCTGGGCTTAAGCTACCTTCCCCATCACTAGCTGAATTCCTTTAGCTCCAGAATTCCCTGGAGTAAATCATCTAAAATACTGAATGTCATTATTCCTTGGCAAAAGAATAGACAGTTTACAGAAGTAATTTTGGCCTGGTTGTCCTAGCTATAGAATTTTTAATTAAACTTTTAATTTCAAAACAGTAGTATAGTCTAATGTAATTAAGAATCTAAATCAAGAGATAGAACTACCTTTATCTGACTTCCCAAGGATAATACTTAGACAACAACATTAGCTATCAAATCCAGGATATTGACTGATGTTAATATAGCATATCAGAGAATACTCTGATCAGCATTGGTTCATAAGCCACTCACCTCCCAATGAAGTGCCCCACTCTACCTTAGGCAACAACCAATGTCTTTACTGTTTCTCAAGTTTTCTCACTTTAAGAATTATATATGTAGACAGAATGCTGTCTGAAATAGACATAACTTGGAAGCAGGTAAGTCTACAGCCTAGCTCTGACAAGACAGGTTTGACAAGTCCTTCATAATTCCTGCTTTACATTTAATGTCTGTCAGAGATACTGGGGCAAAGGTTGAAGATAGATGTTCCAACATTATAGAGAGAAACTGGGGACTGTCCAGGCAGTCAGTTGTTTGTCATTCCTTAGTTTTGGAAACTGTTTGCTCTGCACTTCCTGTTTTTTCAGATACATTTATCCTTCTCAGGTCTCTGCTGTGGTTGAAGACTAGATAGTTATAGTCTCACAGTAAGTTTTAAGTTGTTTAAGAATTAAAAGGATGTTTAAGGTCTAAGAAGATTTTTTTCTTTTTTTGTTTTATTTATTTTTTTCTTTTATTTTTTATTTCTTCAAGTTACATCTCAATTGCAGTCCCCTCCCTATTCCCCCTCAAGTCCCACCCTCCCACCCTCAACCCCCCATCCTCTTCCTTTTATTCTCGTTTAAATTTAACATATATCTTATATCCCCCTACAGTTTCCCCTTTCAGTTCAACAAATGGCTCTTTCTCTTATAATAATAAATACAATACAAAACAACACAGGTAATTAGGCCACAGTTATGAGGGTTATATGGCTTAGCATACATTCCCAATGTCCAGTCCATATGTATTTGGTACCTGACTTTAACATTCCACTATCTAACCATCTCCATGAGTTTAAAGTTCTATATCTGACTCAACATTCATACTAACTTGCAACACAATTTTAAAAGTATCTTAGAACTATAACACTCTTTTGACTCCTAAGCAACTCAAAATTTAATTATGAGACTCTAGCTATCAACCTCAGAGATCTGAGAGGGATAAATATATCTGATTTTATAGGAAGTACAGGGCCTGCAGCTTCCAAAACTAAGAAATGACATACCAGTGGCTGCCTGGACAGTTCCCATTTTCTCTCCATACATTACAGCATCGATCTTCAGTCATTTGGCCCCGTTTCTCTGACAGACATTGATTGTAGAGCAGGAATTATGAAGGACTTACCTACCCTGTCTTGGCAGAGCTAGGCTGTCGACTTACCTGCTTCAGGATTTGTCCTTTTTGGACAGCATTCTGTCTACAGTTGGAGCAAGGGGCTTTTCCTACCAAGAGATAGGCTTGCGACTAATTCAATCATCTCCCACTGGAGATTCTTCGATGCTCATCTTCTACTTGGAGGAGAATAGGGGGTGCTATCAGGAGTTGATATGTCTTGATATAAAAAAATCTAAAGTTACGAAAACATCTTTGAATGCCATATTCTGCAGATCTCTTGAGGTTTTTGAAGAGGCCCTATCTATCTCTTATATTAGGGTAAGCAGATGTTGCTTGTCTCGTAGCAGGTTTATTTCTGATTAACTTAGAAAGTAACTATAATAGGCTGTCATAGTACCTAACAGAATGACTGGCTTACATAACCATTAGTTTGCATTTCTTAACTATCCTAAACAGTTTATGACAATTAATAGTAAAAGCCTGAAACATCCCATTTCGTTTTTTTTTTCTTTACCTCCTAACCCTTCCATCTCATTTCTCTGGGGTGGGGTGTCCTTATATAACAGTCCCTCATCTCAGTTGAGAGGTCGTATGAGGGCCAAGAGCCTCCTCATTCATTGAGGGTCTACGAAGCAGTACCATCAGTGAAAAGTGTCTCGTTGCCCGGGAGAGAGAACTACTAAACAAGCAAACCAATAAGCATACAATAGATAAAAAGACTAAAAAATAGAAAAAAATATAACTAATATATAAAATATAAATAAAAAATAAAAATTAAAAATAAGAAGTCTATGTCCAAGTTCCCTTTGGTGTGTTAGTTGTAGTATCGATACCTTCTACTATATAGCTAAAATCCTACTATAAGTGAATAGATGCCATATGTGTCCTTCTGAGTCTGGGTTAGTTCACTCAGGATGAGCTTTTCTAGTTCCATCCATTTGGCTGCAAATTGCATAATTTCATTGTTCCTGATGGCTGAATAATATTCCATTGTGTAGATGTACCACAGTTTTTTAACCCATTCTTCGGTTGAGGGACATCTGGGTTGTTTCCAGTTTCTATTACAAATAAGGCTGATATAAACATAGATGAGGAAACTTCCTTATGATTCCGTGAAGAGGCATTTAGGTGTATACCCAGAAGTGGTATGGCTGAGTCCTGAGGTAGAGCTATTCCAAGTTTTCTAAGATATCGCCAGACTGACCTCCATAGTAGTTGCACAAGCCTGCACTCCCACCAGCAATGGAGTAGGGTACCCCTTTCTCCACACCCATGTCAGCATGTGCTGTCATTTGAGCTTTTGATCTTAGCCATTCTGACAGGTGTGAGATGGAATCTCAGAGTCATCTTGAGTTGCATTTCTCTGATGATTAAGGATGTTGAGCATTTCTTCAAGTGTCTCTCAGCCATTAGGGATTCCTCCTTTGTGAATTCTCTATTTAGCTCTGTCCCCCATTTTTTGATTGGATTATTTTGTTTCTTGGCATTTAATTTCTTGAGTTCTTTGTAGATTTTGGATATTAGCCATCTGTCAGATGTGGGGTTGGTGACTAAGAAGATATTTTTAAGTTGGTAAGTTGGGATGGAAATTGAGTTAGGTATAGAATTTTAAACTCCCTAAGATAGATAGAAAATAGAATATTCTTATTAGTTGTCAAATACATATGGACTGGACATTAGGAATGTATGTCATACCATATAGTTTTCATATTTGTTTCCTAATTGTTCTTAATGTTTTGTACTGTATTTATTGTTATAAGGAAAAGAGCCTGTTGTTGGATTAAAAGGGGAAGATGTTGATAAAAATATATATTAAAAGATTTTTAAAAGAATTATATATGTGAGAGCAATCACAAATTGACAAGCATAACAATATGACAAGACAATGAAATTTTATAGTCATGCAAAACTGTGTGAACATAAATGTACTTAGCAGCTTTTTCCATAATAGCTTCACATTGGAAATTACAACAACAAAAATTTATTCAATGATTAAGCACAAATTAGCACTATGAGATACTGCTAAGAAATTCAAACAAGTGACCGATTGACACATCCCAGATGATTATATGATAGACAAATTTTTATTCTGGGCGACTAGTGGGTTTTTATTAAACTAGTGTAGTGTGGACACACAGTTAGAGAGTGAATAATAGCAGAATGCTTTTCTATTCTTTCACGGACTTTTGAAAAGAAACAAAATATAGTAAGTTTTCTTAACTTAAAGAAAAAATAATGTGCTAAAGTTTGAATGTTATTTGGAAGTCATTGTTCTAGCTTGTCTTTTTGTTGCTATAATAAACCATTGATCAAAAGCAATGTAAGGAGGAAAGGATTCATTTCATCTTATACTTCGCATCTGACAGGGACATGGAGCAGGAACTTAAGCAGGAATCAGGGGGTAGGTAAAACTGAAATAGAGGACATTGAGGAATGCTGCTTGCTGGTTTACCCTCAGGATCCTCTTTAGTTTCCTTTCTCACACCTCCCAGGACCACATGACCAAGTGTAGCACAACCCACATTCATCAACAATAAAACAACACACAGACATGTTCACAGCCCATAGAGGCAATTCCTCATGGAGATTCTCTGTTCCCAGGAGATTTCAGCTTGTTTCAAATCAACAAAAACAAACAAGTGCATACTCCCTGCAATTTTACCAGCACCATTTTTGGAGACTTCTTGAAATTTAAAATATAAATCTCAGGGATCTTGAACTCATTTTGAAGCAGGCAAGTTTCCATTTATGCATTCCATAATTACTCAGTAATCTGTAAGTAAGTAGTAAATCTTTTGTGAGCAGTTATAAAATAAAGTTATATAATGAAAATCAATTAGCACATTTTCACAAATCTGTAGTGTTTATGTGTACATATGCATAATTTATAATTTTTGGTTGTGGATTATGGATTACATTTATCCCAAAGCATCATATGCAAAGCTTGTATATCAGTTTCATAAATGAAGATGGAAATATTGATATTTTAATTTTTTCCATTTGTGTATTTTTTAAGTACCTGGGAAAGACACAGCAGAATTGAGACAATTGCTCTTTTGTTTATCAGCATTTCAGGAGGTGTTGAGAAAAATCAGTAACTAAATAACGTGTGAATTTGGTGATTTATATTTTACTTAGTCACAGTACTATTTCTTTTTTGAGATACAACAATAAAGTATCTTTACAAATATTTCCTAACAAAATGAGAAAACCTCTTCAAGATAAAGCCAAGTTTTTAAAATTTTCTCTCACTTTTAGATATGTGCCCGTGTTTTGTACGTTTCCATGTATCCAAGAAACCTGGGCAGATGTGCAGATGCTTGACTGTGTGTATACAGTGGTTTGAATCTGACATTATGGGTTTTTCTAAATTGACCTTCATGGTATTCTTTGAGACAGAATCCCTGAATTGAACCCAGAGCTCATTAAAACAGTTTATGTACCTAACTAGCTTGCTCTGGGGCTCCCTATCTCCACTTTCATTCAATATTTGCATAATAAAAAACACTTAGACATCGAATAAACTACAGTCCAAAAAAGGTTATGTACAAAAGATTCAAAACTAAATAGTAATTGTAAAGACAATAGTTTCCTCTTAGATTAAGAATAAGACAAACAAAACAAAAAAAAAACTCCAAAAACCAACAACCTGACTTTACAACTTATATTGAATACAATAAAGATGGTCAGGCAAGAACAATCAAGCAATCAAGCAAGCAAGCAAGCAAGGAAGAAAGAAAGGAACAAAGTAACGTTGGTCTTCTGATACTTAATACATAGATAGATGGATGGTAGATGATAGATAGATAGATAGATAGATAGATAGATAGATAAAATTATTGTCCTTACAGGTTATACAAATTTGCACGTTAAAAATTCCCCCACCATAGTAACTCTTATACCTTACACCCAGAATCCACAAAAAATAGTTTAAATAGTAGACAAATTCTACAAAATTATGAGATACAAAAGCAAGGCAAATCTAGTTTATGTAGTAACAATAAAAATGCTAAAAAGATACTAGTAAATGAGTCAATTCATAGTACAGTCAATACTACTACTACTAAATAAACTCCATGAAGGAATAGAAAAATATTTACACATAGAAAATCCCAAAACATTGCTCAAAGAAATAAAAAGAATGAACAAATAAATGGAAACACTTCTCATATTCATAGATTGAGAGGCAAAACTTCGTTGTCAGTACTATTCAAGGCAATCTACAGATATCGTATACTATCAGTAACAACAACAACAACAAAAAATCCTAATAGTGGCTTATGAAACATGGAGAAATCCCTACAAAAACGTCTATTGTGGTTCCTAGTTCCCTTTCCTCCATCCTGGGTGTCCCGGCACCACTGTACACTAGGCCAGGAAGGATGAAGCAGAGTCCGGAATGGGAGGGGTCTGCAGGATCCTGATCAGGCTGGGAGTGCTGGGAGAAGAAAGCCTTCTCCAAAGATCTTAGTGTTATGGCAATTAGATTCTGGGAATGCCAGGGGAGAAATACTTCTCCACCAGGTCAGGGAGAGGAGGTAAGGGTGGAAAATTCTTCTCTGAAAATCGTAGTGTTACATCTTTTAAGACGATAGCAAAACACCTCTCTTAGATGGTTTCCAGTGAAACAGTTCCTGCACTTTTATTCCAGGGTGAACAAGGGCTATATGAACATTGGAAAAGTATTTCCAGGATAGAGATGCCTTATTGTTTGGGGCTTAGGGTGTTGGGTACCTCATTTGCATTGAGAGGCACTTCAGTTGCTAGGTTACATGATTACCATGAGAATTGCGAGGTTGGGGATGTGCAGGCACAGAACAAGGAAGGAGTGGTCCTTACTCCTGTGGGTCTCAAGATTTGAGATTTTTGGTCTCAAGATCGAGATTTTCTCATGTCATTTGCTGTTAGGAGCAGCCAGGGTCACCCCTATATCCTCTCAGGAGCATACCCTTTTGGTTGGTCTTCTGCTTCTTTCAGACATGCCTTCTCCATCGGTTTCCCTTTCAATCCCTGTCTTCTAACCTCTCAGCCCTTCTCTCACCACAGCTGATCCCCACTCTCATCTCCCACCCCATAACCCATCCCACTCAGTTCCCTTTCTTCATCCATTTGCTATGTTTTTTAGTTCACTTCCTAGTGAGGTTCAAGCACTCTCCCTTGGGCCTTCTTAGTTACATAGCTTCTTTGGGTCTGTGGGTTGTAGAATGGTTATCCTGTAGTTTATGGCTAATATTCACTTATAAGTGAATACATACCATGTGTATCTTTCTGGGTCTGGGTTACCTCACTCAAGATGATCTTTTGTAGTTCTATCCATTTGCCTGAAAATTGCATGATTTCCTTGTTTTTAATGGCTAAGTAGTATTCCATTGTGTAAACATACCACAGCTTTTAAAATCCATTCTTTGGTTGAGGGACATCTGGATTGGTTTCAGTTTCTGGGTATTGGGGTTAGGACAGACACATCTCTGACCTCACTCTAACTCCATGACTGTTTCCCTTAGTCACCCAGCCTACGTGCCCCACAGCCTATGATGTCTCATGAAACTTTATTTAGCTAAAACAATCTGAAACAGAAGAAAATTGGAAATATCACATTTCCTAATTTCATAGTTTATTACATCTAGTAAAAACAGAGTGGTACTAGTTTTGAAATAGTTGATGTGAATGCTGAGACAGATTGAAAAGAACAGAACTGCAATACATGATTTTCTACAACAGTTCAATTCTAAAAACCGATTTCAACAAGTAAACTCAGAAAAACAGTACTCATATGAAAAAATTGCATTGCACAATTAAAATTTAAAATAAATTAAAGGGAGTGATTTATATTAATTATTGCTGTAACCAAATATCTGATAAGAATCACCTGAAGGGAGTGGAGATTCATTTTGGTTTACTTATATATTGTAAATATATTACTCTTGTATGAAATTCTCAAAACATTAATAATTTAAATAAAAAAATAAATACAGTGCATTTTTGGGAAGCCATGGTGGCAGGAATGTGAAGCAGCTGGTTATCCTGGTCCATGGTCTGTAAGCAGAGTGGACAGGAAGAAACCTCAATACTGTGCCCCAGCTAGTCACTTTCTCCAGTGAGGCTCCAATTTCTGGGGGCTTCACAATCTTCCAAAATAGAGACCACATGGGAACTGAGTTTTTTTTAAACTTATTTCATTTTTATTTTATATGTACAGGTGTTTTGCTTACATGTATGCAGTGCCCATGGAATCCAGAAGGTGTTGGATTCCTTGAAATTGGAATTACAGGCGATTTTCTTAGCTGTCATGTACGTGTTGGATTTGAACCCGGGTCCTCTGGAAGAGAAGCCAGTGCTCTTAACCACTACCCAGGAATTGAGTTTTCAAACACATGGACTGATAGGAGACATTTTCTATTCAAACCATAACAAAGACTTAACATAGTTGTGATAGAAGAATGGGAAATTGAGAAAGCAACATCAAAATTAGTGTATGAGAAAACACAGCTGCTGGGGACAGACTGCAGACCCTTTCCTACCTGGGCTTCCTATGACAATGGGCATGTTCTAGCCAGCTTGCAGAGAAATATGGGGAGCTCTTTCTCACCTGGACTAAGCTAATAAACAGAGCATGTGAAACAAAAAGTGTGAAGAAGCCTAAGAAACTCAACAGTGTGAAAGACAGATAATATGTAGTGTTCTGAAAAGATTCATACCCCTGGAGGCCAAGTGGTTTTGGGGTATCCTTCCCTCGGCTTAACAGCCCATTCTAAATCTCAGAGTATTATGGAATACTCTAGGTTTCAGATCCACACCTGTTAATAAGACCTATACAACAATAAAGTCCTAGAAGCAAATGTAGGAAAAATTCAGAATATAATTAGCTATGACACCAATATTCAGACAACAATATAAATAATCAGTAAGTAAACTGTACTGTGTTCAAATTTTAATGTCTGCTCTTAGTTAAGAAAATCAAGAATGCAAGGAAGAAGAGTATGAAATGGGATTAAATATTTTCAAATTATATATATGACAAGCAGCTAATATGGAAAGTATATGATAAATCTCATATAATTTAATAAAACTACTCCTAATTCAATAAAAATAAAACATCTAAAAATCTAAAGGGGTGTTTCTCCAAATGTATATATATATATAGTATACATTTTTCATATTGCTTATGTATATATAGTAAGCAATAAGAAAAATGTAATTATCATGGAAAATAGAATCCAAACCACAAAATATTCAACTCAGACACTAGAAAATCAGTGTCATAAAGATCAAGCAATACCACCCCCCCAAAAAAATGGGTGTGAAGAAATTTAAACCCTGTGTACTACCAGGGGAAAGGAAGAGGGCTGAACATCTGTGGAATGCCTCAAAAAAAAAAAAATAAAGAAAGAAGAATTGTTCCAGTATCCACTAACTGGTATACACAAAATAGCTGGTGGCAAGGTCAGCATTTCTTACTTGCCCATTTCTGTTAGCACAGCTATCTTTCTCCTAACGAAAGCAGACATTTCTTCAGTAAACATAAAGTACTTATCTCTTCTCCGAGCATCTTGCTGGTAGCAAATACATAATTTTCACAAGTCTGTTAAGTTGATTATTACCACCATCTGAAAGATGAGAAGACACAATCAGTTGCTTAGGGCTCTGCAGCTGGTAAATTATGGAAACACAATTGAAAGTGGGAGAATTGGAGGCAGAGTGCACACTTAAGAAGGATGTGCCATTTGGAGCAACAAAATTGAGGATGGCTTTTAAAATATAATCTCTGTAGTGATACTGCACTAGGAATAAAAGTTCCCGGCTTTCTGGTTGCTCTGCAGTGATGGACCCTTGTGATTGCCGCCGGCTTTCTTCCTGGTATGATTCTTCCTCAGTACAAAGGACAAGAAGTGTCAACTGCTTGAAATCCCTGAGCTCATGGAAAAAAGCCTTCTATTTACAGAATGCACAGCTGGTTTTCTCAGGGCTTGTTTTCTGCCTGTTTGCCACCTGACTTGAAATTTCCGGCTTAATTTTTTTTTCCACTTTCACTTTACTCAGTATCCCAAATACCCACCCACTGCATAGTATTTGGTTATAAGACATGAGGTCTGTTTTGTTTTTGTGATAACTCTTGGCATAGGCCCTCTGGCTGTCTCCAGAATGTGTATTCACTCTCACCTGTCAGACTTAGTGTTCCTGGGCTCTCTAGCAGATTCTCCTCAGTCACCCTCCTGAAGCATGGTCACTCCTGTTGCTTCTATTTCTGGTCTGTTTACTACTTCCCAATGCCCCTTATATTTTTCTAAGACAGCTGATAAAATTTTCTCATTTGAAATCCCCAAATTGACACCTATTGATTAGACTGACAATTTCAGTTGTTTGTCTGTGTTTCAAGTCTTTCTGTCTCTTAAAGATTTCTGCTTTGTTTATTATTTATTTTTTAATTAATTTATTTATTACTTCAAGTTAAATCTCCATCATAGTGTCCTCTTTCCACCCCTCCCAGTCCCACCCTCCCACCCTCTACCCCCTATCCCTTCTATCCCACACCTCTGGAGTGGAGTGTCCCTACATTACAGTCCCCTGCCCCAGTTCAGCAGTCATATGAGGGCCAAGAGCCTCCTTATACACTGGGGACTACAAGGCAGCACCACTAAGGAAAAGTGTCTCATTGACAGGAAAAAAAGTCTATGTTCATGTTCCGTTTGGTGCATTGGTTGTAGTATAATTATCCTGTACTAAATGGCTAAAATCCGACTATGAATGAATAGATGCCAAGGGCATCCTTCTGAGTCTGGGTTAGCTCACTCAGGATGAGCTTCTCTAGTTCCATCCATTTGGCTGCAAATTGCATGATTTCATTGATTCTCATAGGTGAGTAATATTCCAAATATACCAGTTTTTTAATCCATTCTTTCGTTGAGGGACATCTGGGTTGTTTCCAGTTTCTAGCTATTACAAATAAGGCTGCTATGAACATAGATGAGGAAACTTCCTTGTGATTCCATGAGAAGTCATTTGGATGTATACCCAGAAGTGGTATGGCTGGGTTGCAAGGCAGAGCTATTCCAAGTTTTCTAAGATATCGCCAGACTGACCTCCATAGTGGTTGCACAAGCCTGCACTCCCACCAGAAATGGAGGAGGGTTCCCCTTTCTCCACACCCTCGCCAGCATGTGCTGTCATTTGAGCTTTTGATCTTAGCCATTCTGACAGGTGTGAGATAAAATCTCAGAGTTGTCTTGAGTTGCATTTCTCTGATGAATAAGGATGCTGAGCATTTCTTCAAGTGTCTGTCAGCCATTAGGAATTCCTCCTTTGTGAATTCTTTGTTTAGCTCTGTTCCCCATTTTTTGAATGGATTTTTGCTTTCTTAGCATTTAATTTCTTGAGTTCTTTGTAAATTTTGGATATTAGCCTTCTGTCAGATGTGGGCTTGGTGAAGATTTCTTTTCAATCTGCAGGCTGCCATTTTGTTCAAATGACAGTGTCTTTTGCCTTACAGAAGCTTTTCAGTTTTATGAGGTCCCATTTATTGATTGTTGGTCTTAGGTCCTGAGCTGTTGGTGTTCTGTTCAGGAAGTTGTCACCTGTGCCAATGAGTTCAAGGGTTTTTCCCACTTAATTTTCTAGTAGATTTAATGTGTCTGGCCTTATGTTAAGGGCTTTGATCCACTTGGACTTAAGTTTTGTACAAGGTGATAAGTATGGGTCTAATTTCATTCTTTTACATGTGAACATCCAGTTGGACCAGCACCATTTGTTGAAGATGCTGTCCTTTTTCCATTGTACAGTTTTGGCTTCTTTGTCAAAAATTAAGTGACTGTAGGTGTGTGGGTTCATTTCTGCGTCTTCAGTTCAATTCCATTGATCTACTGGTCTGTTTCTATACCAGTACCATGCTGTTTTTATTACTATTGCTCTGTAGTACATCTTGAGATCTTGGATGGTGATACCTCCAGATGTTTTTTTATTGTACAGGATTGATTTAGCTATTCTGGGTTTTTTGTTATTCCATATGAAGTTGAGAATTGCTTTTTCCAGGTCTGTAAAAAATTGTGTTGGTATTTTGATAGGACTTGCATTGAATCTGTATATATTGCTTTTGGTAGGATGGCCATTTTTATTATGTTGATCCTACCTATCTATGAACATGGGAGATCTTTCCATCTGTTGTTCTCTTCAATTTATTTCTTCAAGGACTTGAATTTCTTGTCATATAGGTCTTTCACTTGCTTGGTTAGAGTTACCCCCAGGTATTTTATATTGTTTGTGGCTATTGTGAAGGGTGTTGTTTCCCTGATTTCTTTCTCAGCCCATTTACTTGTTGTGTAAAGAAGGGCTTCTAATTTTTTTTAATTAATTTTGGATCCAGCCACCTTGCTGAAGCTGTTTATCAGCAGTAAGAGTTCTCTGGTAGAATTTTTGTGATCGCTTATGTATACTATCTTATCGTCTGCAAATAGGGATAATATGACTTCTTTGTTAACAATTTGTGTCCCCTTGATCTCTAGCTGTCTTATTGCTCTAGGAAAAACTTCAAGTACTATGTTGAAGAGATATGGCAAAAGTAGACATTCTTGTCTTGTCCCTGAGTTTAGAGGAAATGCTTCAAGTTTTTATCCATTTAATTTGATGCTGGCTACTGGCTTGCGGTATATCGCCTTTATTATTTCTAGGTATGGTCCTTATAAGCCCATTCTCTCCAGAACTTTTAGCATGAAGGGGTGTTAGATTTTTGTCAAATGGTTTTTCCGCATCTAGCGAGATTATCATGTGATATTTTCTTTCAACTTGTTTATATGGTGAATTACGTTGATGCATTTTCATATGTTGAACCATCCCTGCATCCCTGGGATGAAGCCTACTTGATCATGGTGTATGATACTTTTGATGTGTTCTTGGATTCAGTTTGCCAGAATTTTATTAAGTATTTTTGCATCTATGTTCATGAGGGAGATTGGTCTGAAGTTCTCTTTCTTTGTTGGGTCTTTGTGTAATTTAGGAATCAGGGTGACTGTGGCCTCATAGAATTAGTTTGGCAGTGTTCTTTCTGATTCTATTTTGTGAAAGAGTTTGAAGAGTATTGGTATTAGCTCTTATTTAAAGGTGTGGTAGAATTCTGTGCTTAAACCATCTGGCCCTGGGCTTTTTTTTGGTTGGGAGACTTTTAATGACTGTTTCTATTTCATTAGCGGTTATAGGGGTGTTTAATCTGTTAATCTGATCTTGATTTAGCTTCGGTAGGTGGAATCTATCACGAAAATTATCCATTTTGCTTAAGATTTCAAATTTGGTGGAGTATAGATTTTTAAAGTAGGACTTAAATATTCTCTGGATTTCCTCAATATCTGTTGTTTTTTCTCCCTTTTCATTTCTGGTTTTGTTGATTTGGGTTTTTCCCTCTGCCTTTTAGTTAATTTGGCTAAGGATTTGTCTATTTTGCTGATTTTCTCAAAGACCAACTCTTGGTTTCATTGATTATTTGTATCATTCTTTTTGTTTCTAAATTGTTGATTTCAGCCCTAAGTTGATGATTTCCTGCCTTCTGCTCCTCTTGGCAGTGTTTGCTTCTTCTTTTATTTTTTTACAATTCATCCAGTTTAACTGTTAATTCGCTAATATGAGCTGTCACAATTTTCTTTTTGAAGGTGCTTAGTGCTATGAACTTTCCTCGTAGCACAGCTTTCATTGTGTCCCATAGGTTTGGGTATGTTGTGTCTTCATTTTCGTTGGATTTTATGAAGTCTTTGATTTCCTTCTTTATTTCTTCCCTGACCCAGTAGTCATCCAGTAAAGAGTTGTTCAATTTCCATGTATGTAGGTAGACTCTCTGTTGTTTCTATTGTTGATGAAGTCCAGCTTTATTCCATGGTGGTCTGATAAGATACAAGGGGTTATTTCAATTTTCATATATCTGTTGAGGCTATCTTTGTATCCAACTATATGGTCGATTTTGGAGAATGTTCTGTGTGGTACTAAGAAGAAGGTATATTCTTTTGTGTTTGGGTGAAACATTCTGTAGATATCTGTTAGGTCCCTTTGGTTCATGACATCTGTTAGACTCATTATTTCCCTGTTTGGTTTCTGTCTTGATGACCTATCCATTGTTGTGAGTGGGGTGTTGAAGTCTCCCACTACTAATGTGTGGGGATTGATGTGTGATTTAAGCGTTAGAAGAGTTTCTTTTACAAGTGTGGGATCCTTTGTATTTGGGGCATAGATGTTCAATATTGAGATGTCCTTTTGTTGAATATTTCCTTTAATGAGTATGTAATGCCCTTCTCTATTTTTTTTTTTGATTAACTTCAGTTGGAAGTCTATTTTGTTCCTGGGTCCATTTGCTTGGAAAACATTATCCCAGCCCTTTATTCTGAGGTAGCGTCAATCTTTGTTAGTAAAATGCATTTCTTGTATGCAGCAAAATGATGAGTCTTGTTTATGGATCCAGCTTACGTGTCGGGACTGTGTTTGTGGTCCTCCTCAGCTGCTCTCAGTGGGTTCTGAGGGTCAATGTGCATCTAATAGCCAGCAGCACTGTGAGCTGGTGCAGCCCACTCCCAGGCACTGAGGAATAGCCTGGGATTGTTTCACTGCTCTCAATCAGATATCTCTGTGTTGCAGACTGGGTATTTAGCATGTGGTGGCTCTGCTGGTATGGTCCTGAGTGTTCAGGCACAGATGCTGTGGACTCTGGAGGTCCTAAGTTTGGGGGTTGAGTCTGCCAGCTGGAGTCCTGAAAGGATGCAACAGGGAGGGAGTACAGTTTCCTGGCCCAGATGGGCTTGCATCTGTTTAGGGTGGTCCCCAGTGCCCCTCTGTGCCTCTCAGCCCTAAGCACTAAGTCCTTAGGCTGAATACACAGCAGTGCCCCCAGGAAAAATCCTCACTGCTCCAGGGGTAGAACTATATATGCTGAAGATCTAGTTTCCTGCCAGAAGGGCTGCACTAGCAAAAGAGTCCAATATTAATTCCACAACATGCCCAGGGCTTGGACCCTGTGGAGAACAAAGCCACCTTCCAACCTGGCTACCCACCTTTCTGCCTCTCTCACTGTTCCTCCTACATCTCTCTGGAGCTGACTTTGGATACTGGCAATTGGGGCCACTGTCTTCCAAGTTCTGGTACACTGCACTGGAGTTGGAAGTGTATCCCCCTGCTCTGTCCAGCTGCAGCGTTCTTCCCAGTGACCGCAAATCCAATAGAGGGGCCTGTATGTATGTTCAACACCCCTCTGGGGAAGCTCAAATATGCTTGCATTTGCCAAAATGCCACTGTGGACCAGCTGCCACCCCACCGCTCAGATTATGCTGTGACCTGCCTCCACAATGGTTCCCATGGCTCTGCTAATCTTCCGCTAAATAGTCGGAATGGCTGCGTTGAATGTGAGAGCCCAGGAGGTTGGTGAGTAGCCCTGTCTAGGGTTCTGAGCTGCTCACTGGGTATTTGAGTGTCTCTTTCCCTGTTCCTCTCTTGGTGATGATTCCCAGATTCAGCGGCTTCCGGGGGTTTCTGCTGGTCTGTTTTTCTGAGTGTCCAAGAGAGAGGAGGAAAATCTTCCCCAGGGACTTTTAATGGTCCCTGGGTTGCTGGGTGAAACCCAGCAAGTTCGCGCCACTCATATTATTGCTCAGCCTCTTATAACTCTCTGGTGTTATAGCTGTTCAATTCAAAATGCATCTGTGCAGGCCCCTGCCATCTTGGATCCTTCCTGCTGCTCTGTTTTTTTAAGCTGTCCAGCAAATGTTGTTTAAGTTGCCCAGCAAACAGATTGGATGAGGAAAGACTAAACATGAAAAACATTATTGTGACATGTATATATCAGGAAAACTACCAAAATGAGGATATTGCAATTCTAACCAAGAATATATTGAATATATTGCATTATAATACTGATAGTATCTGGTGTTTTTATACTTCAGATATCAAACCTTTCAACACAGCATACCTAAGCAAAAGTTATTATATATCCAACCTGGTCCACACAAACAATTTTGATTTTGGACATTAAACTTGATTTTTAAAAATTCTGTCATATTTGCCTACTGTGAAGTGTTTTTCAACAGGTAGGTATATAATTTTGGACCTGATCTGTGATTAGAGGTGGATAGTTCTCTTTGGAACAGATAAATCCACCTTAAGTTCACTGATTGGATACACCTCAAATACACAACAAAGCAATCGAGAGATGTCTCAGGAGGTAAATGCATAAGGGATCTCCAGAGAACCCTGGTTCAATGTCCAAAGCCCACATGGCAGTCCATAACTATCTATAACTCTAGTTCAAAGGGACCTGATGCCCTCTTCTGATGTCTAAGGACAACAGACATGCAGACATATGTGCAGACAAGACATCCATACCTATAAAATAAAAATAAAAGAATGTAAACAAGAAACACTAGAGGATCCAAGATTGTGAATAATGAACAGGCAGGTCTGTTAGAATCACCAAGAAACAAATTGGAGAAAGCTGAATTACAGATACTAAAAATGGGTGATGGTTTACATTATCTACTGTAATAGGGAGGCAAAATTGGAAATTATGTAGATCAGAATTGGAGAAACAGAGCCCTTCAAGGAGGGATTGATACAATGTAGAGAGTTCTCATTGTCAGTGAGAGGCACATTTAAAAGAGAGAACCTCAGAAAATTCATACTTTATCTTACTGGTATCTTACTGGTAGATCTCGTTAAAAGATTTTATTTTTTAAATAAGGAGACGGTGGAAAAGTTGTGCATGTAGTCATGGAATGGTTGAAAAACACCACAGGAAAATCCTCTCCTCTTGGCACTCAACCAGAAAAGCCAGGAAATGTCTTAAGTTATCATAGCAATGGCAAGATACAACTTTAGAAGATGCCTGTTATGTTGGCAGGTTGGCAGTTCCAGGCAGTCTATTAAGAAGAGCCAGTCTTAATAGACTCAGGGCAAGTGTTAGGAACTATACTAAAACCTGAGCATCAGAATATTTCTAAATACAGGGAAACATTTTGCCTCAGAAATCTTCAGCATCAACAATATGGAAACCTAGAGAGAAAGGTGAGGGGCACTCATTAGACTGTAGGAGACTAAACATAGGGATTCCACATTGTGTGCCCAACATTAAGAAGGCAAACTATGGGCTTGGATTCAGAAAGAAAATCTCAAGAAGCCACCCAAAGGGATAACCAGCATCTGTGGCTTAATTCATAAAAAAGAACCCATCCATAGGTTCTGTAACTAAACCTGGTCTTCTTAAAGACCACCCAGTATGGTAACAGGATTTGAAACCTGACATCTGAAGTTCTATCCAGATATATTTCATTTAACAAGTATAGTTAGTCAGAAGTAGAAACACGGAAACAAAAAAAGCAAGGTTAGTATATTTAGAAACTTTCTTAGAACTATGGTCTTAAATGAGTTAGGTATTTGTTTTAGTTTTTTCAGGTGGGGTTGTCTATGTGTCTACCAGGCTGAGTGGTACTTACATCATGGAGTCAGTTGTACTATTGTTTGGTCTCTGTTACAAATGGGCTGAGCCTTCCATGTCAATCATTAATCAAGAAATGCCCCACATATTTGCTACAGGCAATATAATAAAGATATTTTCTCAATTTTACTTCTTCTACCTAGATGACTCTTGCTTTTGTCAATTTGATGAAACAAACAAATAAACAAAGCAAAACCAAAAACAGTTGTCATTTGTCATATAACTTAATGATGTAGCTTAAGGCCAAGAAAAAAGACAAAAACTAACAAATCAAGAATACTCTATTGGGTCCTCCTTGCTACCTAGTTTCTTTGGGTCTGTGAATTGCAGTGTAGTTATCTTGAATTTTATGGCTAATATCCACTTATAACTGAATACAGACCATGAAGAAATTGGGTGGGAGATGGGATGGGGTGGGAGGGTGGAATCAAGAGTAGCTAGACTGGGAGAGAGAGGGTTAGGGGAGAATGAAATTCAGCCGGGAGGTAGATATCTCTGGGACATGCCAGAGACATGGGATAAGGGAGGCTCCAGGAAGTCTAAGGGGGCAACCCTAGCTGAGACTCCTAGCAACAGGGGATATGGAGACTGAAACAGCCACCTTCTGCAGCCAGGCGGGACTTCCAGTGGCGAGATAAGGACACCAACCCACCCACAAAATCTTCAACCTAAAATTTGTCCTGCCCAAAAGATGTGCAGAGACAAGTTGGAGCAGAGATTGAGGAAATGGCCAACCATAGACTGACCCAACTTAAGACTCATCCCATGAGAGAGTACTAATCCCTGACATTATTAATGATGCTCTGTTATGGTTCCAAACAGGAACCTATCATAATTGTCCCCTAAGAGGCTTCACCCAGCAGCTGATGGAAACAGATGCAGAGACCCACAATCAAACTTTAGACAGAGCTCAGGGAGTCTTGTGGAAGAACTGGGGGAAGGATTAAGGAAGCAGGAGGGGTCAAGGACTCCACAAGACTACCTAAAGAATCAACTAACCTGGGCCCATGAGGGCTCACAGAGAGTGAACTACCAGCCAAAGAGCATGCATTGGCTGGACATAGGACCCCTACACATGTGTAGGAGATGCACAGCTTGGTCTACATGTAGGTCCCCCCAAAACTGAAGTGGGTGCTGTCACAGACACTGATGTCTGCCTTTGGATCCTGTTACTCTAACTGGGCTGCCTTGTCTGTCTTCAGTGGTATAGGATACGCCTAGTCCTGCAGTAAGTTAATGTGCCATGGCAGGTTGGTACTCCTAGGTGGCCTTTCCCTTCTCTGAGGAGAAGGGGAGGGAAGAATGGGGAAGAGGGAGTGTGTGAGGACGAACTGGGAGGAGAGGAGGAAGGGGCCTCTGATCAGGATGTAAAGTAAATAAATAACTTAATGGAAAAAAAAGACAAGAAAAAGCCAAATCCAAAATAATTAGATAAAAAGCAATAATTGATATGGGTAGAAAATTAATGAAGTAGAAATTAATAAAAAGTAACATGGAATCAATTAAGCCAAATTAGTTCTTTATAAACATAAATAAGATTATCAAACCCTTAGCAGGAAGAAGAGAGAAGAGATCCAAATTTTCAAAGAATTAAAGATGGAAATGATACATATATATCAATAAAATTAAGAATGTAAATGACATACCTTAAATGCATATTATAATAAACTAGAAAGCCTAACTATGTAGATAACTTCCTAGATGTATATTACTTGCCTAGATTAAGTCAGCATGATGTAAATGACTTAAACATTTATGTAAAAAGCAATGAGATTGACACAAAATCTCCCAAATAAAAATAATTTCCAGATCTAAACATGATCACCTTTGATGTCTAACCATCTTTTAAGGAACTGATATCAATGTTCTAGCATATTTAATAAAATACAAAAGGAACACCAAAAACTATTTTTATAAAGCTTGTGTTATCCTTATATATAGCCAAGTGAAGACATTGCAGTAAAAGAAAATTGTGAACCAATGTCTCCGATAAACTAGGATGCTAAAACTCTAAATAGTTGCAAGTGGAATATAGACCGAGTTACAAAGATCATGATGAATTGGCTTCATTCCAGAGTTTCAAGTTTGTTTCAAGATGTCAGATAAAACCAAGCTATTCAGCACATATATACACAATTGGCTGTAAATCACAGGATCATCTCAATAGAGGAAACTAAGGCTTTTTGATCAAATCCAATATCCCTTAATGATGAAAACCTTGGAGAAACTAAGGAATTCATACCATTGTAATAAAAGGTATATGAGGCAAACATGTTGCCAGCATTTATTAAGTGTGGGAAATATCAAAGCATTTCTACTAAAATCAGGAATAAGAAAAAAAATTTACTCTCTTCATTCTTAGTATAATTTGAAGTATTTTCTAGCCTAATAGGACAAAAGAAGGAATGAGGAGATACAAATTAGACACAAAGAAGTGCCCTCTTTGTGGAAGATATGATTATGCATGTACAAAACTTTAGAAAGTTAGCAGAAAACTCTTAGATCTCATAAACACTTTTGTAAAGTGTTGAGGCACCAAATTAACATAGCAAAATTAGTATGCTGTGGGATACATCCAGGACCTATTTTCCATTTCCATCAGAAAGCAGTATTAAAGAGAAGGCACATTTTGTTGCTCTTAATGGTTTTCCTTTAGATTTGTTGAGATTTCTTCTCATTAGTGGAACTAAAACTATCAGTTACATCAATGAACAGACCACACTGGCTCTAGATTTTTCAGCCCTGCATGCAGCATGTTGTGGAAGTATTTATTCAGTCCCTGGTTCAGGAAGCTGAGGTAAGAATGCCTCTACAAAATTATATGGATTTCCCAGCCTAGTGATCTAACAAATTGGTGTCCAAAGCAAGAGGTCAGTTTGTCTTTCTCTGCCTTCCACTTCCCTCGTATCAGCTTGTCCTTGTATAGTACATGTTTGTGTGGGTGCTGCTGCCTCAGTTGCTATGGAGACCAGAGTTGCAACTGACGAAGAGTGTAAAATTGTCACCTTCTCTCCTATTATTACAAACAACCAAAACTTATCCCCTGCAAACCTTCAAAAATGAAGAAATCAGGAGGATGGAGAATAAAAGGATCTCAAAGACCTAGGCCTTGTGTTGTTTATGCAACTCAGAGAGAGAGAACACAGCCTCCTCTGTCCCTAGACAGCTGCTGTACTCATTCCTAAGGCCACTTTTTAGACTCAGTACATTCTAGTAAAGTGGTTTCATTTGAAATTGTTATCACCAAGCTCACACACTTCTATTGAACATTTATTTTTTTCACCATATCTCTATCTCACTATTTTTGTTTATTTGTAATTATATTTTAATCAAATTATTTCTCCCTTTCCTCTCTTCTTCCAGACCCTCCCAAATACTCCTCCCTGCTCTCCTTCAAATTCATGCCCTCTTTTTACATCAGTTGTTACTGCATGGATATATGTGTATGTGTGTGTGTATATGTAAACACATATATATTCTATATTCCTAAATAAAACCTGTTGAGTCATATATTTTTATGGCTATTTGTGCTCTTTCCTATGAAGGACAACCCCTCCCACACCCAGCTTTTCTCAGTTGCCTATAGTGTGTGTGGAATTGTAGACTCATAGGCTTTTCCCCCAATGCAGTTTGTCATACTCACTGGTGTCATCTATATTCAGCTTATGTTTGGGCTGTCATGTTAGTGAGACTTATGGGTATAGCTCCATTACATAAAGATACTTAAGTTCCCTATTACAGTGGTGATTGATGGATCACAGGAAACAGAGTCCAGGTGGCTTTGGAAAGATGCAATAAGATAAGACAGGGACTAAATATTGTCAATGATTATTTTCTTTGTGTCATATTTGCATAGGTATGTCAATATTCTTTGTTTTTATTTGTGTACCCCTCACCAATTGCCCCTGTCTTCCATTCTGCTTTTCTGTGGCACACATTCTTTTATATTCCCAGTACTCCCCTCCTTCACATCTTCCAAGAGTGCACTTTCCATGCTCATGGTCCTCTTTCTGCATTTTTACCTAAAGAAACACATTTGCACACACACACTGATGGGGTAGTGCTAAACATTCTAAATGTTAACTGGTCCTGTTTGCTGTCTGTTACATTGTCTCTGATTGCTTAAATAAATGCTGAGGCCTGAGATTGGGCAAAGACAGAGAAAGGTGGGACTTCCTGAGATTAGAACAGGAAGCCTGCACTTTAGACAGAGGATTAAGTCATTGCAGCCAGGAGGAGGAAGAAGGAGGACAACTTCCAGAAAGAAATATGACAATTTGTTGCCTAGACAGTCCCAAATATCTCTTGATATCGTTGCAACATCATCTTCAGCCTTCTGGCCAAGCATTTTTCACAGACTAAATTGTGCAGCAGGAAATAAGGATTTTCCCATTCTGTCTCTACAGAATCAGGACATCGACTTACCTGCATTTAACCTCTGTTCCGTCTTTGGACTGTATGTAGTCTGCTGAGAGAGCAGGGACATGTTTGCCCAATAGGAATTATCTCCTTATGGGAGATTTCTTTTTGATGCTCATTGTCTTCTTCCAAGTCAAATGGGAGCTGTCAGAAGTTGACTGTCTTAAGTCAAACAACTCTAAAAATAATAAAAACATCTTTAAATACCATTTTGTATATGCCTCTGAGGGTTTTGAAGACCTCTATGAATTTATTTATAAAGCTATCTATCATCTGTCTCCTATCGATGAACAAACAAACCGTATATTTTTAACCATTTACTATCTGTTTAACCTACTAAGTCTATTTTGTGATAAATTAAAACTAGTATTTGACATGACCAGAAGGTCAACTGGCAAATCAACTTTGCAATAGCAACCCATAAAGGATTGGAAGTAAACCTATTCTTTTAAATGATTTATATAGGCACAATACCTTATAAGTTGAAATACACATAATATGTGTCTAAATATAAAGTTCTATACCAATGTATCGAAAAGATAACCTTATTTGAGAATAACAATAGTTTTGAGTTTCAGAGCAGATTCAATAATCTATCCTCATATCATATCTATATTATATATATATATATATATTTCTCCTCTTTTTTTTCAAGTCCTTCCCCCTATATAAGAGAGAAAGAATGATAGAGAAAAGAAAAAGAAATAGAAAAGTCCTTGAATATAATCTTTTATATATATTGCTTAACAAGACCATTTAACAATTTGTAACCATTCCCCCTAAACAAAATCTATCATCTACCCCAATTTTTTGGAATGGGACATTGCTCTCTTAAATCCTACTGAATTGGGATGCAGAAAACATGTTTGGGGACCCAATAAAATGGAAAAAAATGGTTAATCAATTTAATAGTAACATTTGTTGTCCAGTCTCTATGTGCTCAACAATTTGAGTGTCCTGAGCAGTTTGTAGTCCAAAACTGGACTTTGAGTAGGAAAGTTCATGGCTTTCTTGAAGTCCTGGCTGGAACAGTCTTTGAGGGTGGGCCATCTCAGCAAGTTGTTTGAAGTTATTCTGGATACAGATTTTTGAGGCAACAGATGTTGAGGCAGTCTATGGGCTGGATCATTTGGGTTACTTGTCTTGTCTTCTTTGGACTCTGGTCCCATTGTTCTGAAAATATATAATTTCTCACAAATAACATACAGCTCTGCAATTACCAAAATGCCTTAGATGTGCAGGATGCACAAATCAATTAAGGAATATTTTCTGTTCTTTGAACAGAAGAAAGACATTTGTAAGTCTCCATTCATGCTATAAAAAGATGGTATGTGATAGTATTACATATATATGCTATATATAATCTATTTTAAATTGAAAATAGAGTATAATAGTGTATGGAGTTTAAGTGTTCTCCTCTACAGTTGACATAAATTTGTTAATTGATTAAAACAGGTTTATTCTGTGTTGTTCTGGCTTTTTGTAGATTAGGTTGGCCTCAAACTCAAAGGGAACCAATGTGTTTTTGTCTCTCATGTTTTGGGATCAAAGGTATGCATTTATATATTTTTCTTTCCTTTTCTCCTTTCTTTGGAGATTTAATTTCTATGTGGATATATATATATATATATATATATTCTTATTTAGACAGGGTTTCTCTTTGTATTTGGGCTGTCTTGATTTACTCTGTAGAGCTCTGTAGATTCAGATTGGCCTCGAACACACAAGGAACCTGTTCTTTCCTTGTCTCCCAAGTTTTGATATCAAGATATTAACTTAAATAATTGAATTACCCTTATTAAACAATAACATTAATTAAACCATTTTGTATTAGTTTGAGTTCCAGTTCTCCCATGGAAACCCCATTATTAAGGAGATTGGTATAAAATAGCATGATATGCTATTTTATGTTAGCTTTTCTTAACTGTTGGCTGTGGGAGGCATGCAGTTTGCATGTTCTTCCCCAGCCTAACTCTGGGTCCTTACATTGATTAACAGAATCTCTCTCTCTCTCTCTCTCTCTCTCTTTCTCTCTCTCTCTCTCTCTCTCTCTCCTAAGTTTTGGAAGTTGCTTGCTCTGCACTTCCTATCTATTCAGATATATTTATCCTTCTCAGGTTTCTGATATGATTGAAGACTACATAGTTATAGCATCACAGTAAATTTTAAGTCATCTAGGAATTAAAAGGATGTTTTAAGGTTAAGATGGTTTAGTCAATGTAAGTTAAGATGGAAGTTAAATTAGGTATAGATCCTTAAACTCATCAAGAGAGATACGTAATAGAATATATATCCTAGTTAGTCAAATACATATGGACTGGATGTTGAGAATGTATGTCATAGCTTTTAGTTTTCATAATTGTTTTTATTATATTGTTTTAATTGTATTTATTGTTATTGTTACTATATTGTGTTTATTGTTGTATTTATTGTTATTAAGAAAAGGAGCCTTTTGTTAGACTTAAAGGGGTAATGTTGAGGGAAGGTCTAATATCATTGCTTCTGATAGGTTGAATTCAATGTTGAGATCGGGTTACCGCCCCTTCTGGGGCATTCTCTTGATTGGTTAATAAAAGTTGTTTATGGTCAATTAGCTGGGCAGAAAATTTA
The DNA here is from genome assembly GCA_907164525.1 of Lophiomys imhausi. NCBI lineage: Eukaryota > Metazoa > Chordata > Mammalia > Rodentia > Muridae > Lophiomys > Lophiomys imhausi. The sequence goes on along the minus strand of CAJQZJ010000271.1, from coordinate 3,336,513 downwards.
TAGGAAGGCAGGACTTCCTGAGATTAGAACATGGCGGTTTGGGATTAGGTGATCCGGTTTAACTTAGAGTAGCTAATTGAGAGTCTGCCCAGCTAAAGGCTAAGTGTTAAAACATTAAAAGGTCTTGGTGTATTTAATTATTGGGGAAAGACTGTGGCGGCTTATAGGCCCTAAGTCCAAGCAGTCCTGGGCCATTGGACTTCCAGACTCTCCGACTCCCCTCAAGCCCAGGCGAAGCTCCCGCCAAGCTGCTGGTAATTCTACCGGCCTAATATAACAACTTATATTACTTAACAGAGTTTAGGTTACAGGTGGTGTAGGCCACCCTTGGTCCCAGAGCTCTTTCTCCAGGATAAGTTAGGCAACCAGTTAAGGCACGTGGGCCAGGCCGCCCACTCCTCTGCCAAGCTGCTGGCTACTCTACTGGCCTAATCTTACAGTTTATATTTATTAATAACTACATTAATTAATTAATTTGCAGTTTCACACACACAGAGACACAGACACAGACACACATACACACACACACATACAAATAAACAAAAACACATATGGAACTCCCAACCATCCCACCCAAAAAAACCCTCACAAATGAGAGAAAATATTTGATATTTATCATCTAAGTCTAATCCACTTTGCTGAGAATGTCATAATTACATTTTCCTTTATGCCTAACTACAGTTCCATCATATATATATATATATATATATATATATATATATATATATATATATATGCTTATGGTTTTATATATATATATATAGTTAAGCTTATGGTTAACACAGTGACAATGATGTGTTTGCTGCCTATTTAGTGATTCTTGGGTAGTAAGATGATGATTTGGTTTGAAGAGATTAGGGATAGGACTGACCTCTGAGTTTGAAACCCACATCATGAAATCATGAACATGCTAAAGGTCCTAATATATTCCTGCTGTTGGACAACTAGGAACCAGGTGTAATGTAGGCGCCTTCAAGATGCTCCTGATAAAGGAGTGGTTTGCAGTAGAAGAGTAGACTAGATGAAGGAAAAGCTGAGATGACCAGACAGGTGATAATCCCAGAACATAGACCTGCTCAGTAATTTCTGTTAAATATGTCATAAAATACTGTGCAAACTGGAGCTTCAGGCTATGCGGCTACAGTTCCACTTCAAAATGCCAATACCACACATGGTATCATGGTATCACACTCTTTATACTATGATTAGAATAACATAATTCTAAACAATATCTATATGACACACACAGTAGACAAGAATGTCAATATAATAGGATGAGAACAGAGTAAGCAATTGTGAAATGTTTACTTCCTAGTTCTATGCTGTACAAACATTTTTACGATAACATACATAAACAAATATTGAGCATTCATATTCTGCAGTTGGAGATCTAATGTGGGTGTGATACTGTTTGGTCTTGTTTTTCAGATTTTGACAGTTCAATATGCTTGAGATAATCTTGTACAGAATTCACCAAAATAATGAAAATATTGATTTCTATCTTTTCTAAGAACTTACTTAAATCTGCTATACAAATCACAAAATGATGCTTTTATTAAGCTATGGCTTTACTGTAATGATTTGCAGGTAAATACATTTATATCTATTATGTGACTGAATCACGTTATCATCTGTGTGAGACCTTCAATTTTACAGATTTTATTAACATATGGAAATAAAAAAAACATCAGTTGTTTGCCTGCTAGCTAGCTGTATCTTTGTGTAAGAAATGTGTCACAAAGCTGGACATGGCAGCAGAAGCCTGAAGCCCACCAATCTGGGAGAATGAGGTAGTAGCAACTGGAGTTACTGGACCAGGCTGTGCTACACAGCAATACACCAGTTCTTGGAAAAAACTAAAGACATCGATCAAATAATCTACAGTCTTTTCATCCCATAAAGAGGTTGTGTTTCTCTCCTGTTTCCAGCAGTGATGTGGTGGTGTGGAATTTAGCTGCAATGGGCTTTTCTTGTTCAATGGTTGCATTTATGACTCTATTTCCCATCCCTGAAGAAAGATTGGGATACATTTAATAAAACGATCTGATTTAAATGATTTAGGAACCTTTTAAACATTTGAGTACATTTAATATGACAATTCAAGTTCTTGTTTTCTGATGTGTGACCTATGGGGATTCTGTAGAAGTTGACAGATAAGCTTCCTAGAAATTCCTGTTGGAAGGGCTGGATCCCACAGGCTATTGCCTGCTTGCATGACACTTTGCCCACTAAGCCATGGTGCTTCCCAAGACTGAATAGCTGGAGAGTGACTGCAGAAAGCCCGCTTTGTTTCATGTTCATACATGAAATGCAAAAATATTTCCCTCATAGAAATTGTGGCGAAAGTGGTGGCTAACTGAGGCCAAAGAGGAGGGGATGAAAGTGTTGATCAGAGGCTAATCAATTTATTGGACAGGAGAAGAATGTTCAGGTGACTGACTTTTGTCATGTTTTGTTTTCATTATCACAGTAGAAAGGATGAGGACTTACTTTGGTTTGGGTCAGTCTGAATATGTTGTAATTGAGCAAGTCCTCTGATTTTCAGTGTTTTCAAATTCTCATATGTAAGCTATAGCTAATGATTTTGATTGATGACTTTATTTTACATTTTAAGTATTGTGTTTGAATGCTTATATCGACTTTGATTATTTAACGACAAATTAACATTTTGCAATGATTTCCTTTAAATAAATGTGAGTTATAAAATATTGCACCAATTGTAAGATTTTTCAATGAAACAATCAACTCAATGAAACTTGTTAGTCAAAAATGTAGTCCAATTATTAGCAGAAAATATTATATCAATTTATTAACTATATTTTCATAAGGAATTTCAACTGTATTGATAATATTGTACCTTTGTCATTGTATTCTCTGAAAGCATACCATTGAAAACCATTGTCTCATACCTTGGTGAGTTATGTCTGGAGTGAGAACCTATTGGCTTATAATACATTGGACACAGACTACCACATTCTGTTTGAAATTGATTTTGTTAAACTTATTGTAAATGATATGCATATAAAACACTATTTATATAATATTACTTGCACATAGGTTTTCAGGGCTGGTCGACCATTTGGTATTGGAATAACAGGTAGTTTGTTCTTCTCCAAGGGATACTATTTCTTCTACTCCCAGCATTCTGAAGTTGCCTGTAGTTCTTTGTGTTGGGTTGAGGCCTAATGGGCTATTATACAGAGTGAACAGCTTAGGGATATGTATATTTCTAATTGTGTAGGTAGACGGATGATAGATAGATGATAGATAGATAGATAGATAGATAGATAGATAGATAGAACAAAAACAATCATTTAGAACTATCACTTCATAAGCCAAAGGAAATAAATCTTTGAACTCAACTTTATCTGAATAACTTCTTATTGCTTTAAATAATCTATTTTCAATTGTGAAATTAAATTTACATAATAGATCCAAAACTTATAAATTGAGCACAAAACAACAGAAAATAGAATTAAAGACTGCATAAATCCCTGAGCAAATTATATTGGAATTTAATTAAATGCTATTGATTGCTTATATAGCTATGTGAGACAGTTAGCAACATATCCCATTTGATTCAGTAAAGCCATAATTTTTATAAACATTTAGTATATAACCTGGATTTCATGGTGTCTTTGAAAATGATAGATTTTAATCTGTAGCTTTAAATGTTATAATAAATATGATCCATTGTTTCAATATTCTTTCATCACATAAGTAAATGGCCATTTTGTACATTGACAATTATTTTAATTTTTATGTCATGTTTATTAGAGCTGATATTTATTATTATTTACCCTCAGAGACAATCTTTCATTCTTAGTCATAAACAGTTACCAAATACAAAATTATTGACTATGTATTTGGGTATTATATTAAGGTAAAACTTTAAGAGAAACCTAATGAGTTCTGACATATCATAACTTTAAATTCTTCATTTCAGTATTTAGATAGGCATATCTACTGTTACATCATTTCATTTTAAAGCCAATAAACATTTAGGCTAGAAATACCTACAGATTGTTCTCCTTTCCCACTTGAAGTTCAAGTTAAAATACAGGAAAAGTGAGGTAAATCAGTGTAAAAAATACAGTGCTTTTGTCTATAGAATTATAACATTCTAACCCCAGCATAGATGTATTCCTAGCCTTCTTAGTACCATTCCCTAGGCCAAGCTGCAGCAATTCAGATTTGGAACTTTTGTTTCTCAATTGTCTCAGATTGAATTTTTTTGTATAGTCTTATACATAGAATCCCATATTTAATTCTGATGTTATCAGCAGATGAACATCTTTTCTAAACACAACTCTATACTGCTCACCATGTATATAAGTTCAGCTGAAGTACATGATTTACTATCCATATTAGAAAGGTCCTTTTGGGGCTAGTATAGACCCTTTTCTTGAATAAACATTAATAACAGGTCTATCTTAGAGCTGGATATGGTGGCACACACACATGATGTCTCACCAGTCTGATCAGGAGAATTTAATGGATAGGAGGCCCTTTTAGATTCCTCCTTGATCAAACACTGGTCTGCCTGACATCCCCACACTGGGCCTCTTCAAACTCTAGGTCTGACCCCCAGTGTCCTTGGGAAGTCCTTGGCTTTGTTGTATAGCCTAGGCATTGGAATCCTGCTGACAGTGACAAGGTGGTGGGCCACTCCGATGGCTCAGATCCCAGTGTGCCATGGCATCTCCAGGGCTCCAAGGCAGGTCAGAAAATAACTGATCGTTCTAGCTGTTGTCCAGAAATAAGAGGAGGGCCTCTGAACATCTCTCTGTACCTGAAAGAGGGTGTCCAAACCCCATCAATTCATCAGATATGATATATCCCATAACTAGAATCCAGAAACCAACAGGAAGCTAACTTAAAAATGCTTGCTGTTTTCCTCTGAGGCTGGCTATTCACCCAGGGAGTGCACAGCATGGAAAGCATTTCCTGGTCAACTGGGTCAGCCATCCAAGGTGCGTGTTTCCCTGGGTAACTCACTTCAAGGATCCCTGAGTGAATAGGGAATTTGGGTTGCAGTTGTCTTGCTGTGGGGCTTCACATGTTAATACCGAGATTCTGCACAGGAAAACTGATTCCACCATTTTGGGTCAAATTTAAAGCAAGCTTTATTAAATATAGGATGGATTTTGGTCAGGACCATTTCTTGAAATTTCCCAGCTGGAATGGCCCAAAGCCACATGCTGCAGGAGTTTAAAAGGACAAACCTATAGGCAACTGTACTTTCCCATGAGGCTTTGTTATTTTCCATGAACTACAACTTCCAGCATTTCAGGTAGTTACCTGGTCCCTGGACAGGTGGGGGTTACATGTTAATTTTGGACGCTAGAGTTGCAAAGCTTTTTCTTTTTCTTTTTTTTTTTCCTTTATTTTTTATTTCTTCAAGTTACATCTCAATCGCAGTCCCTTCCCTATTCCCCCCTCCAGCCCTACCCTCCCACCCTCAACCCCCCATCCTCTTCCCTTTTTTTTTTAAGTTTAAGGTATATCTTATTTCCCACTACAGTTTCCCCTTTCAGTTAAACAAATGGCTTTTTCTCTTATAATAATAAATGCAATAAAACAGAGGTAATTAGGCCACAGTTGTGAGGGTTATATGGCTTAGCGTACATTCCCAATGTCCAGTCCATATGTATTTGGCACCTGACTTTAACATTCTACTATCTAACCATCTCCATGAGTTTAAAGTTCTATATATAACTCAACATTCATACTAATTTGCAACACAATTTTAAAAGCATCTTCTTAGAACTATAACACTCTCTTGACTCCTAAACGACTCAAAATTTAATTATGAGGCTCTAGGTATCTGTTCTTCAACCACCTCAGAGACCTGAGAGGGATAAATATATCTGATTTTCTAGGAAGTACAGGGCCTGCAGATTCCAAAACTAAGAAATGACATACCAGTGGCTGCCTGGACAGTTCCCATTTTCTCTCCATACATTACACCATTGATCTTCAGTCATTTCGCCCCATTTCTCTGACAGACATTGATTGTAGAGCAGGGGTTATGAAGGTGTATTCTTTTGTGTTTGGGTGAAATGTTCTGTAGATATCTGTTAGGTCTATTTGGTTCATGATCTCTGTTAGACTCATTATTTCTCTATTTGCCTTCTGTCTTGATGATCTGTCCATAGTTGTGAGTGGGCTGTTGAAGTCTCCCACTATTAAAGTGTTTGGATTGATATGCGATTTAAGTTTTAGAAGCGTTTCTTTTATAAATGTAGGTGCCTTTGTATTTGGGGCATAGATGTTCAATATTGAGATGTCCTCTTGGTGGATACTTCCTTTAACGAGTATGTAATGCCCTTCTCTGTCTTTTTTTATTAACTTCAATTGGAAGTCTATTTTGTTTGATATTAGGGTGGCTACTCCAGCTTCTTTCCTGGGTCCATTTGCTTGGAAAACCTTTTCCCAGCCCTTTACTCTGAGATAGTGTTTATCTTTAATAGTGAGATGTGTTTCTTGTATATAGCAAAAAGATGGGTCTTGTTTACGGATCCAGTCTCTAAGTCTGTGTCTTTTTATTGGCGAGTTAAGTCCATTGATGTTGATGGATATTAGTGACCAGGGGTTGTTATTTCCCATTATTTTGGTATAGCTGGCTGTCTTGTGTTTCTTTTTGTTTAGTTCCTGTGGAGGTTTCTATTTCCTCTGTTTTCTTGGGTGTAGTTATCTTCTCTGTGTTGGAATTTTCCTTCTAGGATCTTCTGTAGGGCTGGGTTTGTGGGGAGATATTGTTTGAATTTGATTTTGTCATGGAATATCTTGTTTTCTCCATCTATGTTGATAGAGAGTTTTGCTGGGTATAGTAGTCTGGCTGGGCACCTATGTTCTCTCAGGGCTTGTAGGACATCTATCTGTCCAGGCTCTTCTAGCTTTTAAAGTTTCTGAGGAGAAGTCAGGTGTAATTCTGATGGATGGGTCTGCCATTGTATGTGACTTGACCTTTTTCTTTTACAACTTTTAATATTCTTTCTTTGTTCTGTACATTTGGAGTTTCTATTATTATGTGGCGAGAGGAGTTTCTTTTCTGATCTAATCTGTTTGGTGTTTTGTAAGCTTCTTGGATTTTTATTGGCATCTCTTTATTCAAGTTTGGGAAGTTTTCTTCTATGATTTTGTTGAAGATATTTCCTGGACCATGGAGTCAGGAGTCTTCTCTTTCCTCTATGCTTATTATTCTTAGGTTCCGTCTTTTCATTGAGTCCTTGATTTCTTGGATGTTGTGGGTGAGAGATTTTTTTAGCTTTCTCATTTTCTTTGGATGTTGTACTGATTTCTTCCATCGAATCTTCCATGCCTGAGATCTTGTCTTCCATCTCTTGCATCCTATTTTTGATACTCACATCCACAGTTCCTGTTCTCTTCCCTTGATTTTTCATTTCCTCTTTTAACTCTGACTGTGTTTTCTTTATTGTTTCCATTTCTATTTTCATGTCTTGAATGGTATTGTTCATTTTGTACATTTCCTTCTCTAGTTTGCTTGTTTTTTTTTTTTTTTTTTTTGGTTTTTCGAGACAGGGTTTCTCTGTGTATCCTTGGCTGTCCTGGACTCACTTTGTAGACCAGGCTGGCCTCGAACTCACAGTGATCTGCCTGCCTCTGCCTCCCAAGTGCTGGGATTAAAGGCGTGCGCCACCACCGCCCGGCTAGTTTGCTTGTTTTTGCCTGGAAATCTTTCATTGCTCTGTCCTTTTCCTGTTCAAGCTGAGTCACCTTGGCTTGGAGCTCTTTAATGGTGTTATTTGTTGTTTTGACTTGTAAAATTGTGGTTTCTTTGAATTCCTTCATAGATTTAAGTTCTTCTTGAAGGGACTCTATCACTTTCCATAATGTAGAATTGTCATCATTTTCATGTGTTTCTGCTGTGGTGAGGTGTTTCGGGCTGGATGGAATAGCGTTGCTTTCTTTTGTTGGAGTCATTTTGCTCTGTTTTTTTTTTTTTTTTTTTTTTTTTTTTTTTTTTTTGTCTGGGGCCTCTGGCCATGTGGAATTTTTTAGATGTCTTCTGGACTTGGGTCCAAAGGGGGCACTTTGGTGTAGGATTCGAGTTGCCTTACTCCATCCCTATAAGGTGAGTCATTCAGCCCCGCCTCCTAGGTGAAGACCTAACTAATCCAGGTGGTGGAGCTATGTACAAGTAAGCTCTGGTTCCCTGCCGGAAGGGCCAGTACTAGTACAAAAGTCCGATATATGACAGTTTCAAATATCTCGCAGTTTGCCTGGGGTTGGTTCCTGTGTTGGGTAAATCTGCCCTTCACCCCCAGTGGCCTTGCCGCTCCTGCGGCTTGGAAACTGTCCAGTGACGTCACAGCAGTGGGTTGCGATCTGCAGTCTGAAGGCACTTTGCAGCCAAGCTGCGCTCACTTCCAAGGGTCCCAACCTTTTGCCAGATAGCTGGATTGTCTGTGTGAGACCTGGGGGTGCCCAGCAGGGTGGGGATTATTTCTGCGTGGGATCTGAATCTGCCTGCTGGGTATTAGATTGGAACTTACCCGGAGTCTCTCCTGGTGGGGGATGGGGGTATCATGATTCCCGGGTCCAGCGGCTTCCTTGCGTGTCCGAGAGTGGGAAGGCGCATCTTGCCCAGGGACCCTCAGTGGTCCCTGGGTAGATGGGTGAGATTTAGAAGGGGTCAAGCCATTTGTACAGCATCCTGCTACACTCGCTGCCCTGTGACTGTTAAACCTGAAATCAAAATACATCCATGCAGGCCGCCGCCATCTTGGATCCCCGTAAAGCTTTTCAAAGCAAAACTATAGCAACAACAATAACAAATACTAAGAAACGTCTAGTCTGAAAACTAGTAGATTCTCCTACTTTGCCTGCAACATTTTTAGATGTGAGCATTCACACTTCTATACTGCCCATGAAGGACAGACGGGTAGTAATCTCCCATTCCCATTTACCATGAGGATGCCAGTAGAAACTGAGTGGAAGAACAGATACATGCTAAACTATGCATAATTATTCCCTAGCCTCACATTAAAAGCTGTTAAGTTGTAGTTTCATCGTCACCCAATAATGTAGTTCATAAATCAAATTTTTATTTACCACAGCTTTTAAAATAATTAATTTATTTTGTGTCCACGTGTATTCATTGTTTTTCAGTAAATGGACATCAAAGCGTGCTATACAAAAACTGTTTGCTAAAGTATGTTTAAAATCCTTTTCAGCCAGGCGTGGTGGTGCACGCCTTTAATCCTAGCACTTGGGAGGCAGAGGCAGGCAGATCACTGTGAGTTTGAGGCCAGCCTGGTCTACAAAAGCGAGTTCAGGACAGCCAGAGCTGTTACACAGAGAAACCCTGTCCCAAAAAACCAAAATAAATAAATAAATAAATGGATCAATAAATAAATAAAATCCTTCTCCACCAGGATATAGAATGTTAAGAAAATAATTTATAGTGTTCAGTGTTGAGGTTCAATTCAAGGTCACAACACTACATAGTGTTCATCACTCAGAAGGATACTTTTTTATATTATATCTAAATTCTATTTGATTGTCCTGACATCACACAAACCCATAAGCCAGTTACTTTCAAAGTCTGTCTTCCTGCTCTGCTGCCAATAAAGGTGCAAGGTTCATCTGTGTGTGCTTTTTGCATACATGCATACATTGTGTGTATGTGTGTGTGTTGTATGTGCATATGTGTCTGAGTGTGTGCATGTATGTATAACACTTGATTTTACTCTTCTGAGCAGTAGCAGATATCCAAATACTTCTTCTGAGTCCCATTAAGTAGGATGTGCTTCAAAGACACAGAGAAAATCCAAGAACAATAAAAACAGTGACAAAGCTCCACTTTTGATAAATGACTGGGAATTAAATGCATATTATAATGAGTCATTACATTTTCAGTAAGTTGGGTATTCAGGTTATAGATTTATTTTTAATTATATTTCTCTCTTCCATTCTGGTTGATTGCTACAATTTATTAGCCACTATCTTTTCTCCCCCATCAAGTACTTAAAGGAAGGTAATTTGAGATAGTAACTGTGCTTTTATGTCATGTGCTTCAAATTCATAATTTTTAGTTTCTATCATAAATTGACTGAAAATGAAAAGAAGCTGGATTTTCTAGTGCTGAGTTCTAAGGAAAAAAATGATATAGAACTTTTATTTTCCATCATGGTAGTATCAGACTAGTGCAAATACCCTTCAAAGCAAGAGAGGAAACAAGAATATAGTGATATATACTATTTCAATGATGATGTTCAATGAAAAGATTAAGATTCATGGCCTAGTTTGGAAATGTATATATAAAATATACATGAAATGAAGCTTACTGGTAGAATGTTGCCTTGAATCTATGATAACTTTTATTTAAACACCAGCACAGAATAAAACAACATAAACAAATCAATACAATAAAGCAACAAAATGAAAAAAAATAAACAATAACAACAATAAAAATAATCACTATAGATCAAACAGGGATGATCAAGAGTCTTAATCTAAGAGTTCATGGGATAGCAAAAAGGGTTGGGTTAAAATCTGAAGGAAGTTAAATATCTACTTAATTAAATTAGAGCAAGTAATCTCCAACTACAGAGGAAAATGGATATCTGGAGACCCTTAGAGCCATAAATAAATATAACTATAGAAGAACCTGTCCATGATACTTTAAAGTTGAGATGCCAAACATAAAAAAACAAATAATTGATAAATTAAAAAAAGTCACACCACTTATTCAGGCAAATATATCAGAATGAAAAGAAACTATTTAACAGAAAGTCTACTGAGCCAGGAAAACATGGAGTTATATATTTCAAGTTCTAAGGCATATAATGGCTAATAAAGACTGCTATACCCATAAGTTTTATTTAATTTATAAAAAATCAGGATACTTATCAACAAGTATGAGTAAAAGTAACTCAGGATCATCAAGCTAGCCTTGCAAGAAACAGTTAAAATAATCATAAACATAAAGGCAAAAGAAAAGATGTTTAGATTACATGGCTTGGAAATAATATTTTTACAGGAGAAATAGATAAAAAAGAAAACTAAGAAATTTATTTATCCATCATGCTCATCAGAGTAAATAAAAAAGCAGACCCCTAATAGATATAGGGGTGGGGAAAAATATTCCAAACAACTCAAAAAAATAATGTCAGTATTATCAAATTAGTAGACCTTATTCAATGATAATATTAAATGTAAATGTCCTTAGCTCTTTAATTCACACACACACACACACACACACACAC
>CAJQZJ010000271.1:3297134-3325269 GCA_907164525.1 Lophiomys imhausi | reverse complement strand
CACACACACACACACACACACACGCACGCACGCACGCACGCACGCACTCTAATTTGTTTGACATTCTGAGCACAGGGAATGTTCTGGAGCATGCTTGGTATACTTCATTGAAGAAAATATTTTTGCTCTACCAGAAGTTATGAATTGTGAATAGCTTTGTGGCTAGGCTAAGACTTCATGTTCTTTTCTCCTCCTCTGTGCTGGGATTTTGTCTGGCTTGAGTTTTTACAAGTCTTTTGCATAGTGCTTTAATTGTTCTGAGTTCATATTGCCATGTTGTGTTTTGTTGTATTCTAAAAACATTATCTCTGGATCTTGAAATCTTTATGTCTGCTATTCTGCACGGATCCCTGACTCTTGAGGAGAAGAGAATGATATAGGGCTGAACACTCCAAGATCTCGTATCTCTATCTCTGTGTGTTGTCCAGCTTTGAGTTTCTGTGTTAATTACCATATGCTTCAAGAAGAAGCTTTTCTGGTGTGGTTTGATCTATGGGTGTAGCAATATGTCATCAGGAGTCATTTTATTGCTATGTTCATTTAGACAAACAATAGTGATAATTTTTCTCCTACAGCACATGACCTGATAAATCTTAGATTATTGTCCTTTCAATAATGTCAGCAATGCATTCCATCTACGGTACTGTATAAAGTGAGGACATAACCACTCAAGGTATTGTTAAGATGAAGGTTTTCTTGTTGTAGATATAAGGGAAGAGTACTGGCTGAGACATCTGGGATAACCCAGATCAGGGAGAGAAAGTAGTAGACTAAACCTGACCAGAAGACTGAACCAGTCGATCCATGGTGATTGGAAAGAAGATAAGAGAGGATCGAGAGAAACAAGATAGCACAGACAGAGACAGAGAGAAATAGAGAGAGACAGAGAAACAGTGACACACACACACACACACACACATACACTCAGAGAGAGAGAGAGAGAGAGAGAGAGAGAGAGAGAGAGAGAGAAGAGGGGGCTTATATAGGAATGGGAAGCTGGGGGAAGGGAAACTTAAGAGCTGGAGAAGTTTATGATAAGGAATGGAACAAGAAGAACTGGGAAGAATGAGAAGAGCCACAGGCACTAAGTGAGCCTGGAGGCAAGCATTTGTATTGCTATGGGAATAGGCGCTACACTAGTCTTTTGTCCAACTTTGGATCTGACATTTCAACATCTTTGTTGATGATAAGGAATGACACAATCTTTTCTGTAACTGCTTCTTAGCTGAAACTAAGGTGAAGTTGTCAGGGTCTAGGATGTCTGGAAAGTTGATCAAAAGCCTGGAATAGCAGGAGGGAAGGCCAGGAGATATCCTGCCCAGATTCTGTAGGAGTACTTGGGGCTAGAAAAGTACAGACAGCTTTGGAGCAGTCTGGAAGTACTGGTTCAAGCCAGGCTCTCAGGGTTCCAAATTAGTTCCTTTAGTTTACAATGGCTTTTATGAACTTGCTGTTTCTGATTTGAATCAGTTTTCAGTCTTCAGTTGATTGGAAATCAGCTGGTACAGGTATAGACTATGGACAAAGGTAAAGTTGAGTAGCTTAGCATTATCTTAGGTGTACACTTGAAACTCTTAGGCCTGTGGTCCTTGTAGTTGGTCATGTGGAAGTAGTCTCAACATTACAGGAAACACACACGCACACAGATGGGGGAGAGAGGAGGAAGGGAGGAGGGATATACCACAGTTCTGGGAATAGGTAGTAGGAGAGGAGGCTTAGGATGTTGATTGAAAGGAAAACTTACCTGGAGTCCATATAACCTGTGACAGATGGATCAAGTCTCTGAAGCTTACATAAAAGAGATAAAAGTTTTAGATGTATTAATTAGCATTACTATTATTTGTAATCTACACTGAAATCTTCATTGTAAGACTCTGCAAACATCTGGAGTCTTTGATTATCTTTGAGTTTTTTGGATTTAAAACCTGGACATTCTTTTGAAACTGCAACTTAGTTATCAATTGTATTTATTAATGACTATAAACTGTAATATTATGCTGGCAGAGCAGCTAGTGGGCTGACAGGGGGTTGGCAGGCCTGGCCAGCCTTAACTGGATGCCTGACCCGTCCTAGGGATAAAGCTCTGGACCAAGGGTGGCCTTCACTACCTGCAACCTAAACTCTATTAACTAATAAATTTATTAATAACTATAAATTTTTACATTAGGCCAGTGAAGCAGCCAGCGGCTTGCCAGGAGACTGGCAGGCCTGACTCATCTTAGAGGCTTGTAGACCTGTTGGGCCTGCCTGGTGGGGCAACTGACAGGGCTGTTGCCAGATACTTATTTAATTACAATAAACTGTTATATTAGGCCAGCAGAACAGCAGTCAGTAGGAGCCTGGCATGGTAGTCGACAGGGCCTGCCAGGAGGCCTGTGACTGGAAGCCTGAAATCCACAGTGGCCTTTTTCCAATAATTAAATATACCAAGAACTTTTAATGTTTCACATTTACCCCTTAGCTGGGCAGACTCTCAACTAGTTCACCTAAATTAATCCCAGACCACCTAATCCCAACCAACCATGTGGCTTGCTGATCCTTCCAGAGAGTCAACTAACCTGGGCCCATGGGGGCTCACAGAGATTGAACCACCAACCAAAGGACATGCATTGGCCGGACCTACACCAACTACACATATGTAGCAGATGTGCAGCTTGGTCTTCAGGTGGGTCCTCCAACAACTGGAATGGGGGCTGCCTCTGAGAAGAAGGGGAGGGGAGAATGGGGAAAGGGATATATGAGGGCAGTACTGGGAGGAGAGTAGGAGGGGAGTTGTGATCAGGATGTAAAGTGAATAAATAAACTAATTAATGGAAAGAAAGAAAACAAAAACAAAAAACAAAAACAAAGCAAAACCCTTGCAGCATTAAATCCTCAATTGCAAAACTCAGAATGTCTGAGAGATTTGAGATTTTCCTGTTGGGGAGGAACTAGGGAAAACTGACCTTCCTTGACCAGGCAGAGTAGGACAGTCAATCCTACAATGTCCATAGTTCGGGCAGGGCTTTGCTGGTAGGCAAAGCATCAAATACTTCTTTACTCAGTGATTAGCATTACCACAATTCAGATGTACTGAATTAAGTCTGTGCCTCTTCTTTGGAGAGCTCAGGGTTGCCACTAGGGGCTGCATTTCTGTCTATGTGGGGACCTCTTACATTAAATACTTTAAATACCATAGTCAGCAGATTTCTGAAGAGTCTGAAGACCATAAATACAATCCAAATGGAGACTTATGACCTTATTTCCTGATCTTTTTTATAGTAAGTACCCCATTATAGAATATCACAGTTTTGTTTTTGTTTTTTGTTTTTTTTTGTATGACTTGGTTTATCCAGATAGCCAAAGTTTTAAAAAGTTAGCAAAGACAATGATATTAGATATATATATATGTTCAATTCAGTTACTGTTAACCTAAGTAAACCTTGATAATTTGTAAACATATTTTACTCACACATGTTATTCCTTATTTACATTTTTCTAGAAGCATAGTTTTGAATACAGTTAGCAAACATAAGTGTTTAGATATACGTCTCTAAGGCAGTTTCTCTTAACTTCAGTATATCCTCATAACCTTAAAAATTTATCATTATACAAAAATTCATCCTAAACCAATTTTTTTTTGGAGACCTGCTGTTGCCTCTAAAAGGAGACACAATGATGGGCTCAGTAGGGCTAATAAAATTTATAGGTGATGCCTTAGTTGGTTTATATCACGTGGTCATCTTAATTAAGATGGTAGTGAAGTTATATGGCATGTACCCTATTTTAACCTTAGTAATGACAGTTGCCAGTCACAGGTCTGCTGCTATCATAATAAAGTCATCAGTCAAAATGGAGGCAAGCCACATAGCTGCTATTTACAAACATCGATTTTCCTAAATAAGAGTTGTTTTCAAATTACATATACAGTACGCTGTTGTAGAACGTTTTTCTAAGCAAGAGTTAGATTACATGTGTAATATGCTACAGCAAATTAATATTACCTATATATTGATTTTATTCACTATCAATGTTTTGTTACAAGTGTTAAGGTAACTTTTTGTTACGGACTTTCTAAATTTTTAACCATACTCAATGAACTTACAAAAATTGAGTTAGTATACAAAATAGTCTTGAGAGATTATTTTTATGAGCAGAGAGCAATAAAAGCTTTGAGATAGAAGTTTTTGAGAATGGAAAGTAGAGAAAGTTTAGAGATAAGAGACTTTGGGGATCATTTGCTTGTGCAGTGGCAAAAGTTGTTACAACCTGTGAGAATTTGAAAACTGAGTGTGCCATTTTTAGCCATTGAGTTGTACTGAGGTCAAGCTGCTGGAGTAAGACAGCAAGGCTTTAATGAAATATCTGAGTCCTAGGAGGAAACTGAATACAAGAAGGAAAGGAGAAAGGGTTGGAAAATGAACTCTTCCAGAGAGGGGAGAGGATTCAGCTCCAAGATGGACCTGAAAGACAGAAGAGAACATGTCACAGGCAGGAATAAGGAAGCTGTGAGACTTCAGCTCCTAGCAGGAGGCAAACAAGTTCCAGCAAGTACTTAAAACAAGAATGTGGGAGAGAGAAAGATAAGTCTCTTAGTGAAAAGAACTTCAATCTGGGGCATCCCGAAGCAGACTGAGAGACTTGTCAGTAAGAAATGTCCCAAATCGCAGAGAAGGATCTCTTTCCATGTGATCGGGGCTCAGGAGGGATCAGGAGTGTCTTGGAACATCGGTGTGGCTTTAATGGTTAGAGTAGACAAATCAGGAAGCTCCAGAGTAACACTTAGCCAGTAAAGGAGATATGAGTGGTTAGAGCTGGTAGAGGAGGAAGCAGCTGAAGAAGCTGACTGGAATAGACTTTTGGAAAAAGAGTGAGTTTCAATAGAGGGAGAGAGGTAAGTGTCCTAACAGAGAGAGACCCATCTGTTGGATGCCCAGAAGGGCATAGCACACTCCAGGAAACAGGGAGACTGAGAAGACACTGAGTGGGTAAGGAAGTGACAAGTAGAGGAAGAGATAGAGTCTTTCCGTGTGACAGGCACCCAGGAGGGGATAAGGGGCTCCAGGAAATCAGAGAGGCCGAGAGATACTTTGAATCACAGTGGAGAAGGAGATGAAGGGAAAAACAAGATGAAATGGACTATAGAATTTGGAGTCAAATATGGTGGGTGCAGAAACAAATGATCCATACATGTGTATCCGTCTCTATCTTAAGAGAGTAAAGTCAATAGTTTGGTTCATACCGCCAGGGTTTGGGGCACCAGATGTTTAAAGTGAGGATATAAATGCTCTTATGTATTGATTGAAGAGGAGAATTGTTTTTTATTAATTACTTTACATCCCAATTGGTATTTGTTCTTCTTCTTTTCCTCCTAGTCTCCCTCTTCCATCCCCCACCCTCACATCCTCCTGTTATCCCCCTCTCCTCAGGAAAGGCTCAGAAGAAGGGAGACCTCCCATGGATATCAACCTGCCTCACTACATCAAATTGCAGTAGGACTAATCTCATCCTCTGCCAGCATGGCATGCAAGGCAGGCCAGTTAAGGGAAAGGGACCGAAAAGAGTCATATACAGTTCCCACTCCCGCTGTTAAGAGTACCCCATGAAGACCAAGTTGCACAACTGTTACATATGTGCTGAGGGCCTAGGTGTGTCTTGTATACTTTAGTGGTTCAGTCTCTGTGATCTCCATGTGGCTAGGTTAGTTTATTCTGTGTTTTATTGGGGTGTCCTTGACCTCCTGTAACCTTCTGCTCCTTATCCCATAGATTTCCCAAGCTCCACCAGTTGTTTGACTGTTAGTCTGTTTCTGTAAGTTCCTGGGTAAAGCCTCCCAGATGATAGCCATGCCAAGCAACTTTCTGCAAGTATAGCAGAATATAATTAATAGTGTCAGGAGTGGATTCTAGTTTATGGCACAAGGCGCAAGCTGGGCCAGCCATTGATTGGTCATTCTGTTAATCTCTGCTCCAACTTTACCCCTGCACATCTTGTTAGCTTGAGAAATTGTGGCTCTAAGGTTTTATGTCTGAGCTGATGTTCCAGTCCCTCCATTGGAGATCTTTTCTGTCCACAGGAGATAGAAATTTCAGGCTCCATATCTCCCATTGCTAGGAGTCCCAGTCAGGGTCACCCACATAGATTGCAGGGAGATTCCCTTGTCCTAGGTTTCTAGTTCTTCCCAGAGATTCCCCCACACCCTTTCCTGTTCTCTCCTCATACTTTCTCCCTCTGCCTCCATAACTTGATCCCTCCTGCTCCCATCCCCTCCCCCATTCTCTCCCTCCATCTACCCCTGATGTCTACTCTATTTCTGCTTCTCAGTGAGATTAAAACATTCACCCCTTGGGACCTCCTTGTTACTTAGTTTCTTTGGGTATGATAGCATAGTTATCTTGTACTATATGTCTACTAGCCACTTATAAGTGAATACATACCATATTTGTCTTTCTTGGTCTGGGTTATCTCACTAAGGGTGATCTTTTCTGGTTCCATCCATTGGCTGAAAATTTTATGGTGTCATTATTTTTAAAAGCTGAGGAATATTCCATTGTCTAAATATACCATATTCTCTTTATCCATTCTTTGGTTGAGGGACATCTATGTGGTTTCAAATTTCTACCTATTATGAAAAAAGCTGTTATGAACGTCATGGAGTAAGTGTCCTTGTGGTATAGTGGTACTTCTTTTGGGTATATGCCAGTTTTTAGGTATAACTATTGCCAATTTTCTGAGAAAGTGACAAATTGATTTCCAAAGTGGTTGTACAAATTTACACTCCCGCTAGCAATAGAGGAGTGTTCCCCTTGCTCCATATCCCAGTCAGCATGTCCTATCACTTGAGTTATTGATTTTGGCCATTCTGAAAGGTATAAAATGGAATCTCGTAATCATTTAGATTTGCATTTCCCTGATGACTGAGGATATTGAACATTTGCTTAAGTGCTTCATAGCCATTAGAGATTCCTCTGTTGAGAATTCCTGTTTAGATCTGTACACCATTTTTAAATTAGGTTATTTGGTTTGTTGATATCTAGTTTCTTGAGTTCTTTGTATATTTTGGATATCAGTTCTCTGTGGGATATAGGATTGGTGAAGATGTTTTCCAATTCTGTAGGCTTCCATTTTGTCCTTTTGACTGTGCTCTTTGCCTTATAGAAGGTTTTCAGTTTTATTTTTCACTTTTTATTTTATGTTTTAACATTTATTTATTTATTCATTCAAGTTACATCTTGATAACAACCCCCCTCCTCCCCTCTCAGTCACACCCTTCAAACTTTTTCTCCTTCTCCCTCTTCTACTGCTCCTTCTCCTTAGGTGAGGGGGGGCCCACACATATCAAGTCCCCTCAGTTCCTTAGTCACATGAGGGCTAAGAGCTTCCTCTCACACTGGGACCCAATATGACAGCCCAGCTAGGGTAAGGTGTTCCACTAACAAGCAATACAGTCCATGACAGATTCTGCCCCCCACCACATTCTAAGGGATCTGTATGAAAGCCAAGTTGGCTATCTTCTATACATGTATGGGGGGGGGCTAGATTTGGTCTATATATGCTCTTCATTCTTTTCTTTTTCTGTTTCTTTTTTTTTTTTTTGGCTAGTGTTTCAGTCTCTGTAAGCCTCTAGGGGCTTAGATTGGTTGGTTCTGTTGGTCTATTCATATGGTATTTTTTCCCCTTCCCAGTCTCTCTATTCCTCTTCCCTCATTTATACATGATTCCCAGAGCTCAACCTAATGTTTGGCTGTGTGTCTCAGCATCTGTTTTGATCCACTGCTGTGTGGAGTTTCTCATAGGATAGATCTGCTGGGTTCTTGTTCCTTTGGGTCTGTGGGTTGTAAGATAATTATCCTGTACTATATGGCTAAAATCCAGTTATAAGTGAGTACATGCCATGTGTATGTTTCTGGGTCTGGGTTAGCTCATTCAGATGAACTTTCCTATTTCCATCCATTTGGTAATATATTGCATTATTTCCTTGTTTCTGATAGCTGAATGTACCACAGTTTTTTTTTTTTATCCTTTCTTCAGTTACATTTATTAATTGTTGATCTTACTGCCTGACCTGTTGGTGTTCTGTTTGGGACATTTTCTCCTGTGCCAATGTGTCCAAGGTTATCCTCCACTTTGTCTTCTATCATATTTAGTGTGTCCAGTTTTATGTTATGGTCTTTGATCCACTTAGACTTGAGTTTTGTGCAGAGTGATATATATATATATATATATATATATATATATATATATATATATTTGCATTCTTCTACATACAGATATCCAGTTAGCACAGCACCATTTGTTGAAGATGCTTTCTTTTTACCATCGTATAGTTTTGGCTTCTTCGTCAAAAATCAAGTGTGCATAGGTGTGTGGATTTACTTCTGGGTCTTAAATTTGATTCCGTTGATCAAGCTGTTTATTTTTATGCCAATACCATACAATTTTTATTACTGTTTTTCTGTAGTGTACTTTGAAATCAGGGATGGTGATATGTCTTAAAGTTCTTTTATTGTACAGGATTATTTTAGGCATCCTGTTTTTTTTCCATATGAAGTTGAGTATTGTTCTTTCAAGGTCTGTAAAGAATGTTTTTGGAATTTTGATGGGAAATGCATTGAATCTATAGATTGCTTTTGGTAAGATGGCCATTTTTACTATGTTAATCCTACTGATTGATGACCATGGGTGACCTTTCCATCTTCTCATGTCTTCTTCAATTTCCTTTTTCGGAGACCTGAAGTTCTTGTCATACAGGTCTTTCACTTGGTAAGAGTTACAAGATATTATGTATTATTTGTGGTTATTGTTGTTGAAGGGTGTTGTTTCTCTAATTACTTTCTCAATGCTTTTATCATTTGTGAAAGGAGGGCTACTGATTGTTTTTATTTATTTATTATTTTTTAGTGAATTTTGTATCCAGTCACTTTGCTAAAGGTGTTTATCAGCTGTAGAAGTTCTCTGATAGAATTTTTGGGGTCACCTATGTATACTATCATATCATCTGCAAATAGAAATATGCTGATATCTTCCTTTCTAATATGTATCCCCTTGATCTCTTTTAGTTGTATTGTTGCTCTAAGTAGAACTTCAAGTACTATATTGGATAAATACAAAGACTGTGAACAACCTTGTCTTGTCATTGATTGTAATAGAATTTGCTTTAAGTTTGTTTCTTAATTTAATGTTTGCTATTGGTTTGCTGTTGTTGTGTTTAGGTGTCCCCTTTATCCCTGATCTCTGCAAGACTTTTAACATGAAGGAGTGATGGATTTTGTCAAAGGCTTTTTCAGCATCTAATGAGATGTCATGTAGTCTTTTTTTCTTTCAATTTGTTTATATGGTCCATTAAATTGATTGATTTTTGTATATTGAAATTGATTGATATTTGTATATTGTATATTCCTGCATCACTCGGAAGAAATCTTCTTGATCATGGAGGATGATATCTTTGATGTGTTCTTGGATGCAGTGTGTGAGTATTTTATTGTGTATTTTTGTGTAAGTGTTCATAAGGGAAATTGGTCTAAAATTCTCTTTGTTCAATCTTTGTGTGGCTTGGGTATCAGGATGACTGTGGATTCATCAAATCATTTTGACAATATTCCTTCTGTTTCTATTTTGTAGAAGAGTTTTAGGAGAATTGATATTAACTCTGGTAGAATTCTGTGCTAAAACAATCTGGCCCTGGGCTTTTTTTGGTTGGGAGAATTTTATTGATTGCTTCTGTTTCCTTAAGGATCATAAGACTATTTAAATTCTTTACCTGCTCTTGATTTAACATAAGTAAATGAAATCTATCAAGAAAATCATCTACTTCATTTCAATTTTCCAATTTTGTGGAGTATAGGCTTTTGAAGTAATACCTAATGATTCTTTGGATTACCTCAGTGTCTGTTGTTATGTCCCCCTTTTCATTTCTGATTTTGTTGATTTGGATATTGTCTCTCTGCCTTGTAGTTAGTTTGGTTAACTGTTTGTCTATCTTGTTGATTTTCTTGAAGAATCAGCTTTTGATTTTGTTGATTCTTTGCATTGTTTTCTTTCTTTCAAAATTATTGATTTCTGCCTGAATTTTATTATTTCCTTCAGTTCTCTTGGGTGTGTTTGTTTCTTTTTTTTCTAGAGCTTTCAGGTGTGCTGGTAAGTTGCTAGTATGAGATCTTTCCAATTTCTATATGAATCCACTTTTTGTTATGAACTTTTTTTTTTAACCACTGCTTTCTTTGTTTCCCATAAGTTTGGGTGTGTTGTGTCTTTGTTTTCATTGAAATCAAGAAAGTCTTTAACTTATTTCTTTATTTCTTCCCTGACTCAGAGGTCATTGAGTAGAGATCTGTTCAGTTTCCATGAGTTTGTAGGTTTTGTGTTGTTTCTGTTGTTGAAGAATAACAGTGTTAATCCATGGTGATCTGATAAGATACAAGGGATTATTTAGATTTTCTTTTATCTGTTGAGGCTTCAGTTTTGTCCAATATATAGACAATTTGGAGAAGGTTCTGTGAGGTGGTGAAAGGAATGGATATTCTTTTGTGTTTGTGTGTAATGTTCTATAGATATCTGTGAAGTCTATTTGATTCATAACATCTGTGGGGTTTTTTGTTTGTTTTTGTTTTTGTTGTGGTTGTTTTTTTATTTCTCTGTTTATTTTTGGTCTTGATGACCTGTCCTGTCCGTCAGTGAGAGTGGAATATTGAAGTCTCTCATAATTAATATGTGGGCCTCGAGGTGTGATTTAAGCTTTAGTAATATTTCTTTTACAAAATGTGGGTGCCCTTGAATTTGGGGCCTAGTCAGAATTGAGATTCATCTTGGTGGATTTTTCCTTTGATTAGTGTGAAGTATCCTTCCTTATCTCTTTTGATTAATTTTGTTTGAAAGTCTATAATATTAGATATTGCAATAGCTACTCCAGCTTGCTTCTTAGGACCATTTGCTGGGAAAATCTTTTTTCTAGCCCTTTACTCTGAGGCAATGTCTCTCTTTGTTGCTGAGGTGTTTTTCTTGTAAGTAGCAGAGGGATGGATCCTGTTTTCACATCTATTCTGTTACTCTGTATCATTTCATTGGGGAATTGAGTCCATTGTTGTTGAGAGATATTAATGAGCAATGATTGTTAATTCCTGTTATTTTGGTGTTTGTGCTGGTAGTGTGTGTGTGTGTTTCCCTTCTTTTGGTTTTGCTGGTTTGGGGGTTCTTTATTTCCCATAGTTTCTTGGGTGTATTTAACTTCCTTGGGTTGGAGTTTCTTTCTAGTATCTTCTGTAGGGTTGGATTTGTGGATCGATATTGTTTAAATTTGTCTTGTTATGGCATATCTTGTTTTCTCCATCTATGGTGATTAAAAGTTTTGCTTGGTATAATAGTCTGGGCTGACATCTGTGTTGTCTTAGAGTATGCAAGATATCTCTGCCTAGGCCCTTCTGGCTTTTAGAGTTTCTATTGAGAAGTCATGTATAATTCTGATAGGTCTGCTTTTTGGCCTTTTCCTCTTAGAGCTTTTAATTTTCTTTCTTTGTTCTGTATATTTAGTATTTTTACTATTTTGTTACGTGAGGAGTTCCTTTTCTAGTCCAATCTATTTGGTGTTCTGTAAGCTTCATGTATGTTTATAGGCATCTCTGTCTTTAGGTTGGGGAAATTTCTTTCATTATTTTGTTCAAAATTCTGGTACTTGGAGCTGGGAATCTTCTCCTTCTTCTATTTCAATTATACTTAGGTTTGGTCTTTTCATAGTGTCCCAGATTTCTTGGATATTTTGTGTCAGTAACTTCTCATATTTACCAGTTTCTTTGACTGATATATCAAATTCTTTTATGGTATCTTCTATGTCTGGAATTCTCTCTTTTGTCTCTTGTATTCCTTTGGAGAACCTGTTCTCTTCTTTTGGTATTCCATCTCTAAGATTCCCTCTGTTTGGGTTTTGTTTGTTGCTTCTATTTCCATTTTCAGGTCTTGAACAGTTTTATTCATTTCCTTCACCTGCTTAGTTGTATTTTACTGTATTTCTTTGGGATTTATTCATTTCCCCTTTAAAAGCCTCTATCATCTGTAAAAAATTGGATTCAAAATCATCTTCTTGTACATTGGCTAAGTTAGGATACCCAGGACTTGCTGAAGTAGTATAGCTAGGCTCTGATGGTGTCCTATTGCCCTGGCTCTTGTTGATTTTGTTCTTATATTGGCCTTTAGTCATCTAGTTGTCTCTGATGTTAGCTGGATGTTCCTGGTACCAGCAGGACTACTAGGGAAGACAAGTAGAGCCATGGGCCCTTCAGTGGAGCTGAGAGAACAACATGGAACTCACCACTGCTGGTTGTGCCCCCGGTGGATCCAGTAGGTTGGGAATTGGAAGGCAGGTTTCTAACCAAAATGTTCCTCGGGCCCAGATGGCCTTCTCCAGAGTGTAGGCAGATCTCTGGGCTAGATGATAGAGCTCAGGGGACAGCACACAGCTCACCTCTGCTGACTGTGTTCCAGTCTTTGATTGTTGGAGTCTTGCCCTCAGAATACCTTTTGTTTGTTATTAGTGAAAAGTCATCCATTTTTCTTTAATGGTGTTATTCTCTTTGAAGATCACAGGTATCTAAAAAAAAAAACAAAAAACAAAAAACAAAAAACCAAAACAGCCTTTTCCTCAATTTTCAGTCACCACCTTTCCTTATCAAATAGCACACTTTTCCATATTTCTCTTGCATCCTTGTTGTCTTCTCTCACAATAGACTGCAATGAGAGTGATGAGTATCAACCTTGACCCAACCCAAATGCTACCGTGTATTGAGGTTCCCTATGCCAAATAAACTAGTCTCTTACTGTTAAATTCAACCTCTCTTAAGTTCTCAGGACATAAGTATGTGTAGAAAGATTGATAAGGGTTGAGATCAGATCTTACTGGATTCTTGTCCTCTTATTCAAGGAATTAAAAATAAAGTAAGAAGGAGATTTTATTCAAAGCAAAGATATACAACGAAGGAGCAGCAGGCCACAGTAGTGCAGACACCCAAGGGACATTCATTATGCTTTAGGACATCTTTTTATGGGGTTCCAGAGAAGGAAGAATAGGGTTCTTAAGGGGTACAGTGAAAGTGATTCTTTGTTTTGATTGTTAGATAGAATCACATAAGTAAAATTGTAATATATATATACCACTTGACATGATGGAACTGACTTCAATCATACCCATGTCAAAATTATGCATAGCCATACAGTGGTAAATAGAGGATTCTCCCTAAGAGTTTCATTGAGGACACGACATGTGACAAAAACAGTTCAGGGACAGGATCAGCTATCCTATACTTTGCAGAAGGAATAAGTTTGAATAGAGCTGTCCAAGTTTAATGATAATTAAGGGAAAGAGAAATGTATACAAACTTAAACACTTTTTAAGTATCTTTGTAGCTCAATGGAGGTGAGTGACCAAGGTTGGTGGAACACTGCTTGTAGATGGTGTATATTCACAATAGATACAGGTGAATGAGTTAGCCTCTCAAGACATTTGGTAAATGAAGAAGTGGTGTGACTAACCTAACCTAACCAAGTAGAGTCTCAGATTACCAAATTGTTTTCTGTGATTACTTAACTTAATATTCTTTGCCAGGAGAATATTCATGGATATCAGATAAATTCAGATGAATGGCCCCTTGATACAGTTCCTGATATAGTCCTTAATCCTCCTTGAATCTTAAGAGTCCATATTTTTTTCTTATCTTACAAATTCCCACCAGAATGACTCATTAAGGTCTGTTTATGCCATAAAAACCTTTTCTACCCCAAATTTCTAAAACCATGCACATAACTCTCTCCCAAAGCATTCACAAGCCCTAACAGCCACACTTTTAGAATTATTTTAGCAATATTTCCACTTCTTAATATGAATTTTTGTATGTGTTACTTCCCTCATTGTTGTGACAATATATCTGATAGAAGCACAAGGAAATGAAGGTGTATTGGACTCACAGATTCATGTGGTCCAGTATATCATGGCAGGGGAATTATGGTAGGTTGTTGGTTTGTTGTTGTTTGAGAGAGAGAACGTAAAGTTGGATTGGTAGGGAGATGGGGAGGATCTTAGAGGGGTTCTGGGAGGGTCAAGCATGATTAAATTATATTATATGAAAATTTAATAAAAACAAGAAATAAAAATTAAAAAAGAAGAACCAGTATTACTGTATGATCCAGTATTATCACTTCAGAGTTAAACCTAAAGTAATCTAAGCCAGAATTCCATAAATATACTTACATGTCAGTTTTTACTCTAATATTTTTTACAATGTTCAAGAAATAACATGCTAGCTGTACATCAAGAGATGAATAAAGAAACTATTGAACAAACATATAATAGAGTTGTGTGCTTTATTTGTAAAGAAGAAGGGTGTCATATTCCTTTCAAGAAAATGGAAGGGACTGAAAGATCATGCCAGACACAGAAAGACAAAAGTTCTCTCTTTCATACGTAGAGTGTATACAGAGATTGCATGAAAGTATGAAAGTCATCTTGTCATATTTTGTCTCTGGAACCTAGTTTTACAGCACATGCTCATTGATGACATTCAGAAGAGGAACTGTCTTGGGGAGGACAGGGCAATGAGAAAAAAGTGATGGAAGAGCTTGGTGTGAATATGATTACAAATGGGCAGACTAAAATAATATATACACGTGAAAACATAATGGAACCCATTATTTTGTGTGATTAATAAAAATGAATAAAAATATTAAAAGAGAAGCTAATCATATACATATCAAATGCCTAATATTGTGATTATATGAAGAAGCCCATACACATTTTTCTTTTTTTTTATAAATATTTTATTTTTTTTCTTCAAGTTACATCTCAGTCACACACCCCTCCCTATTCCCCCTTCCTATCCCGCCCTTCCACCCTCTTCCCCCCAGAAGTTTCCCCTTTCAGTCCAACAGATGGTTCCTTCTCTTATAACAGTAAGTATTATACAAAGCAACGGATATAAATATGCCACATTTATGAGAGTTAAATGGCCCAGTATACCTTCCCAATGTCCAGTTTATACATATTTGGCCCCTGACTTTAACATTCTACTATCTAACCATCTCCATGAGTTTAAAGGTCTATATCTGACTCAACATTCATATTAACTTGCAACACACTTTTAAGAGTATCTTCTTAGATCTATAACACCCTCTTGATTCCTAAACAACTCAAAATTTAACTATGAGACTCTAGCTGTCTATTCTTCAACCACCTCAGGGACCTGAGAGGGATAAATATATCTGCTTATATAGGAAGTGCAGGGCCTGCAGCTTCCAAAACTAAGAAAGGACATACCAATGACTGCCTGGACAGTTCCCATTTTCTCTCCATACATTCCTGCATCAGTCTTCAGCCTTTGGGTCCTGTTTCTCTGACAGACATTTGTTGTAGAGCAGGTATTATGAAGGACTTACCTACCCTGTCTTGGCAGAGCTAGGCTGTCGACTTCCCTGCTACCAAGTTTTGTCCTTTTTGGACAGCAGTCTGTCTGCAGTTGGTGCAAGGGGTTTTTTCATGCCAAGAGATAGGCTTGCCACTAATTCAACCATCTTACAGTGGAGGTTCGTCGATGCTTATCTTCTACTTGGAGTAGAATAGGGGGTGCTGTCAGGCGCTGATATGTCTCGATATCAAAAAAAAAGAAGAAAAGAAAATCTTAATTTAAGATAACATCTTTGAATGCCATATTCTGCAGATCTCTTGGGGTGTTTGAAGATGCCCTATCCATCTCTTGTATTTAGATAAGCAAATGTTGCTTGTCTCTTAGCAACTTGATTACTGGGTAGTTTAGAGAATATCTGTGATAGACTGTCATAGTAGCTAACAAAGTGACATGTTTGCATGACTAGGAGTTTGTTTTACTTAACTATCCTAGACCGTTTTAGACGGTTGGTATCAAGAGGCCAGAGCTTCACATTTTATTTTTAAGTATCTCTAGGTATGATACAATTAGGAAGCGTTACCTTTAATTTTGTATCAATATACAAAGATCTATTCAATTGTGGTTAAATATACTCTTAATTATGTATCAATATACAAAGATCAATGCCTATGTAGCCCAATACAATCTTAATATTACGTCCATATACAAGGGTCAATACCATTGTGGCCAACTGTAATCTTAATTTTGTATCAATATACAAAGATCACTACTGATGTAATCCAATACAATCTTATTTTTGCACAATAAACAATGGTCAATACCACTTTAGCCAAATAAACTACTAATTTTGTATCAATATACAAAGGTATAAGGGCATATTCAATAATCTGCCCCTTCTTCTTGGACCTTCCTGTGCTATGTCTATATCTCATTTTTCTCAAGCCTATGCACTCCTACATAGGAGAGGAAGAAGGATACAGAAAAGGAAAAGTAGGAAGGCCCTGGGGCTAGCCTCCAAAACCCATTAAACAGGACCATTTATCAGCTTGTAATCTCTTCCCTTAAATATCGGAGTTTTCAGTTATCCTTCAAATAACCAGAAAGAAGGGCGGAGAAACACCTTCCCCACCCTCTGGGCATGGGACGTCGCTCTCTTAAAGTGACTTCCTGCTGATTTGGGTCGTAGTAGACCTGTTTGGGACCCGAACCCAAATGGAAAAAATGGTTAAAAATGTTAGTACACTCCTTTTATGTTCAGTCCTTCTGTTCTCAGCTGTTTAGATGACCAAAGGGGTTTGTAGGCAGAAGCTGATCTTGCAGGCTTCACTGAGGTTCCTGCCGGGGCATTGTGTAGAGCTGAGCGGTCCCAGCGACATTGGATTGCTGTGGTGGTTGCAGGCCCCCGATGGAGACAGCTATTAAGGAAGTCTGCCAGGCAGACATTTTTTTTTGCTGAGAGCTTATGAATTTTTAATATATTTGTAAATTCTTGTTGGATATTTCTAAGGTTATTTTATGACCTTTGTCATAGAGTTCTAAGAGGTAGTTTAGCTGTTGTGAGCTGGTTGGTATTTTTTCTTTCAATTTTTTTTTGCTTAAATAATTTTTATTTCATCATTGACAACTTTTTCTTTATGTTAGCTAATTGTTAATAAGTTCCTATGTTAGTTTCCTATGATTTTTTTTTAACCAGGAATTCACTGTTCAATATACAGATCTTGCTATGGACTGTTTTGGACTATGTAGTACAGTGTTTATTTGTAACATTCTGTTCTGGTTGATTGTTCTTTTGTCACTGAAAATCACAGTGTTCTCTGTTGGTATAACTTGAAGAGATGAAAGAGCTTTCCAGATCAGCCTCCTTGTTTTACTAATTAGGAAATGTTTGATTTACTTAGAGATTTCCAGTCCCTCAGCCTTTGCTGTAGGAGAGTAACTGGATGGGGATTGTGCCTCTTGCTTATCATTCTAGGAATTTTCTTCATAGTGAGATGTCTTAAGTGTCAGGATGAGAAACCCTGACCACTGGTGTTGCACAGTCTCTCTGGTAGGGAAAGAGGACTTTCAGATCAATAGAAATTTTCCAGGATAAAAGAGATTGTCCTTGAAGCTTATGAGAAATTCATGGTTTTTTTATGTTTCTTTAATTCCTTAAGAAGTAAGATTCTTAAGTCTATCTGTGGTTTACATAAAAATTCACAATCATACCCATATTTGTGTGATTTGCTACATCTACATTATAACTTACATATCTCAGACTCTTAGCTTTCTTTTAATTTCTTTCTTACATTGATTTTTTCCATTGATTACTTTTTATTGCTTTGATTTTTAAGGAAATCTGAATTGTTTTAGTTGGTAAAACTAGATCCATCTCTTCTATAATTTCAAATGTTGAGCATTGTTGGTGATACCAAAATTCTTCATTTTCTCAGCTCTTCAGGGAAAGGAAAAAATTTAGTAATAATTTGAAGAGGATTTGAATAAATTGCTGCAGTTTGTAAGAAATATTTCTTTGGTCTATTCCTGCAAGATGATTTTTTTTTCTTTTACAAGCAAAGTCTAATCAATTTTACAGGACAAAAATATATAGTCAATAAATAGTCATTAAATTAATTGGTATAATGGATCCAGCATTACTTAAGATCTGCCATTCTTTAGACCTTGTGGAGTCATCTCTAACTCTGCCTAAACTAAGCATAGCTTAGAAGGTGTTCCATGGATTTGACTGAGAGGTTCACAGTGCATCCTATCTGAAGGCAGCAAAGGGGTACAAACATGAGGACTATTGCGTCTATGACAGCACTGTTGAGGAAGTTATCCTCTTATCTTTTACAAGGTTTTTTTTTTTTTTTTTTTTTTTAACCACAAGAGAAAACCAAGAGGTGGGAAAACATTTAGTAATGCTCAGGATTTATAGTTATAAGAAATTGTATAACTAATGATGGCAACAGTATTTTAATATTTTTTTGTTTCCAGGTTCAAGTTCTTCGGAATGCTGGGGAGGAAGTGACCCTGACAGTGTCATTTTTAAAAAGAGCACCTGCTTTCCTCAAACTTCCACTGAATGAAGACTGTGCATGTAAGCATTTGTAGAGTGGAAACAATAACCATAACATTGCATTTGCTCTCTGTCCTCTATTTTTTTCCAACCTTAGTTGGAGTAGTTAGCCTTCTCTTCTTAGAATACAGTGTGATATGGTAATATATGTTTACTGTATGCAGGTACCAATCATGGAATTCACTTCTCTTGAAAGTAAAGATTCTATAACTTCTTTCATGTAGAAAATATTCAAACACTTTCTTTCTAGTGATTATGAAATCAGTCACCTAACTAATTTCCACTAGCTCTCCTTTCTGTCTGGCCTTTTACTCTACCCAGCCTTTTACCATGCTTCATATGCATCTTAACAATTCTGATTGCTTTTGGGAGAAATTTATGTTCAGATCATTATTTCCAATATTTAAAAGTTTTGTTCTTATTGATGTTTTGTGTGTGTGTGTGTGTGTGTGTGTGTGTGTGTGTGTGTGTGTGTGTGTTGTTAGTGTATAGTGGAACTTAAATGTTAGGATAAGATAACCTTTGTTTATGAGACTGAGTAAAAATTCCATCATATTTGAACTTTTATCTACTAATGGGCATTTTGTTGGTTCCATGGCTTTGCTATTGTAATAGGCTGAATTCCTATAAGTATCATTTTGAGATCATGATTTTTATTGTTTGGGATGTACACTCAAATGATGGATTTCTGGTAATGTGTACTCTGTGTTATGTTTGGAATACTATCTATGGTACTTTTGATGGGGTTGCTGCCATTCTATATTCTCACCAGCATGTCAACATTTTCAGTTTCTTGGAATCATCTGCAATTATTTTTTGCTGTTATATTCTTATTATGGTTATCATAATGATTCTACAGTGATATTGTGGTTTGCTTTGAACTTCTCTAATCACTAGTGATGGTCTGCATCTTTATACATATTTGTTTATTTTCTCTTTGCATTACATTTTACATTGATGTCATTTGAGTGTTGAGATATTTTCTGACTTAAGCTTGTGTAAGTTTTATGCATGCTGTGATACTTTCTGTGAGTCATATATGCCTCTATTCTGTTGTGTCTGAAAAATATAACTCTTTTGGAGTTACCAACCACCTCTGGCTCTTATCATCTTTCTGTCCCTTCTTCTGCATATACCCATGAACCTTGAAGGGAGTGATTTAATATAGATATCACATTTATGAGTGAGCATTCTTATGTTTTATATTCTCTATACATTGATCAGTTGTGGACTTCTGTATTATTTGTTATCTACTGCAAGAAACACTTCCATGATGACAATTGAGCCATATAATATATGAGTATACTCATAATTAATAAGGGGTCATTTTACTACTATCTCAACTTACTAGATTATTAGTTGATTTTGCCCAAGAGCCCATGATATATCTAACCATAGGTTCTTGAACTCACTGGTAGTCTCAGGAATAGGTTCCATTTCATGGAATAGGACATTATTCCAATAAAAGAAAGTGGTTGGCCACTCATAACATCTGTGGAAGAGTTTGAAGAATATTGGTGTTAGCTCTTCTTTGAATGTCTGGTAGAATTCTGTGCTGAAACCATCTGACCCTGGGCTCTTTTTGGTTGGAAGACTTCTAATGACTTCTTCTATTTTCTTAAGGGTTATAGGACTGTTTAATCTGTTTACCTGTTCTTGTTTTAACCTTGGTAGGTGGAATCTCTCAAGAAAATTGTCCATTTCATTTAGATTTTCCAATTTTGTGGAGAACAAGTTTTTGAAGTAGGACCTAATGATTCTTTGGATTTCCTCAATGTCTGTTGTTATTTCCCCCTTTTCATTTCTGTTTTGGTTGATTTGTGTATTTTCCCTCTGTCTTTTAGTTAGTTAAGCTAACGGCTTGTCTATTTTGTTGATTTTCTCAAAGAACCAACTCTTAGTTTTGTCGATTCTTTGTATTGTTCAATTTGTTTCTAAGTTGTTGATTTCAGCCCTGAGTTTGATAATTACCTCTCATCTGCCCTTCTTGGGAGTGTTTGCTTCTTTTTGTTCTAGCTCTTTCAGGTGTGCTTTTAGGTGGCTAGTATGGGAACTCTCCAGTTTCTTTTTGAAGGCACAGAGTGTTATAAACTTTCCACTTTTCACTGCTTTCAATGTGTCCCATAAGTTTGGGTATGTTGTGCCTTCATTTTCATTGAGTTCTAAGAAGACTTTAATTTTTTTTTTATTTCTTCCCTGACCCAGAGGTCATTGAGGAGAGAGTTGTTCAGTTTCCATGTTTTTGCAGGCACTCTGTTGTTTTTGTTATTGTTGAAGTCTAGCTTTATTCCATGATGGTCTGATAAGTTACAAGGGGTATTTTCAATTTTCCTATATCTGTTGAGGCTTGCTTTGTGACTGACTATATGGTCGATTTTGGAGAAGGTTCCGTGAGGTGCCGAGAAGAAAGTGTATTTTTTGTTTTGGGTGAAATGTTCTGTAGATATCAATTAGGTCCATTTGATTCATGACATTTCATTATTTCTCTGTTTGGTGTCTGCATCATTGATCTGTCCAGTGGTGAGAATGGTGTGTTGAAGTCTCCCAGTATTAATGTGTGAGGTTCAATGTGGGATTTGAGCTTCAGGAGTGTTTCTTTAATGAATGTAGATTTTCTTACATTTGGGGCATAGATGTTCAGTATTGATATTTCATCTTGGTGGATTTTTCCTTTGATGACTATGTAGTGTCCTTCCCCATCTCTTTTGATTACTGTTGGTTGAAAGTCCGATTTGTTGCATACTAGATTTGCCACTCCAGCTTTTTTCTTGGGTCCATTTGCTTGGTATATCTTTTTCCAGCCTTTTACTTGGAGATAATGCCTATCTTTTTTGCTGAGGTGTGTTTCTGGTAAGCAGCAGAATGTGGGATTCTGTTTTCGCATCCATTCTGCTAGCTTATGCCTTTTTATTGGGGAATTGAGTCCATTGATGTTGAGAGATATTAATGACCAGTGATTGTTATTTCCTGCCATCTTGATGTTGGTGGAAATAGTATGTGAGTGAGCTTCTTTTCTTTTGTTTTTGCTGCAGGCATGCTATTTGCTTCCTGTGCTTCCTGTGCTTTCTCTTTGTGTTGGAGTTTTACTTCCAACATCTTCTTCTGTAGAGCTGGATTTGTGTATAGATATTGTTTGAATTTAGCATTGTCATGGAATATCTTGTTTTCTCCATCTATGTTGATTGACAATTTTGCAGGGAATAATAGTCTGGCCTGGTATTTGTGTTTTTTTAGGGTCTGCAAGACGTCTGTCTAGGCCCTTCTGGCTTTTAGAGTCTTTGAAGAAAAGTCAAATGTGATTCTGATAGGTTTGCTATTATATGTTACTTGACCCTTTTCCCTAGCAGCTTTTAATAATCTTTCTTTGTTCTGTACATTTAGTGTTTTGATTATTATGTGGTGAGAAGATTTTCTTTTCTGGTCTAATCTATTTGGAGTTCTGTAAGCTTCTTGTACAGTTATAGGCATCTCTTTTTTTTTTTTAGATTTGGGAAATTCTCTTCAGTGATTTTGTTGAAGACATTTTTTTGGTCCATGGAGCTGGGACTCTTCTCTTTCTTCTATTCCTATTATTCTGAGATTTTGTCTTTTCATTGTGCCTTTGATTTCCTGAAGGTTTTGTGTCACGACTTTTTTAGATTTGACATTTTCTTTGACAGATGTATCAATTTCTTCAAT
The DNA here is from genome assembly GCA_907164525.1 of Lophiomys imhausi. Classification (NCBI taxonomy): domain Eukaryota; kingdom Metazoa; phylum Chordata; class Mammalia; order Rodentia; family Muridae; genus Lophiomys; species Lophiomys imhausi. The sequence continues at coordinate 3,303,171 of CAJQZJ010000271.1, read as the reverse complement.
TTTATCCTCTGAGCCTGAAATTCTTTCTTCCATCTCTTGTATTCTGTTGGTGATGCTAGTGTCTGATTCTTTTTTTATGGTTTTCCAGTTCTATGGATGTCTCAGATTGGATTTTCTTCATTGCTTCAACTTCCCTTTTCAGGTCTTCCATTCCTTTAAGCGCTTTATTCATTTCCATCACCTCCATTGCAGTACTTTGTTTTTGCTCTCTGAGATATTTGATTTCCTCCCTTAGGCCTTCTATTATTAATATAAGTGTAGGATTAAGGTCATTTTCCTTTGTTTTAATCATGTTAGGATGTCCAGAGTTGTCTGTAGCATTATTGCTAGTATCTGGAGGCAGCCTATTGTTTTTTTTTTTTTTTTAACCATGTTCTTGTGCTGACCTTTTGTCATCTGATTGACCCTGGTGTTGTCTGTTTGTTTCTTTTGTCAGTTGACCTTGGTGCTCAGGAAAACTCCCTGCCCCAGGGGTTGGCTGAGCCTGAGATCCTGTTGTCTACCTCCAGATGGTGGGCATGTTCCTGTTATAGACTGGCTCTTGGAGAGGAGAATGGCTGCTGCTCTCCTCAACTGGTTGTGACCCAATTGAACCAATATACAGGGGATTGGAGTCAGGAGGGGGCTATCCACTGAGGACCTGAGAGCTGGCAGGTCTCCTCAGAAATGCAGGTAGAGCTGTGATTGGGCCTGTGTTATCCCCTCAGTGACACAGTTGTTCTGGTTCCACAGCTATGCTGACCATGCAGGCAGGGAGCTCCACCCAAGATGGGTGCTGGCCTCAGTGTGCCTGTTGCTGACTGCCTCAAATGCTTGGGTACTAGGGTGAGTCACCTGCCCCAGTATTTGTGGAGAACACACAGTCACAGGCTCTGTTTGCAGTCAGTTTTTGCTCCTAATTGCTTTGCTGTGACTGGGTTAGGTCTCTGCCTCTTAGCTACATTGCACACTGTGCCACCATGTTGGAAACTCCGGAAAAAAAATCTCACTTACCTCTGCTCTTGTGGTTTGGTTGTTTTTCCCTCTTGGGTGTACAGGTATGCGTTCAGGCTGGATATCAGGCAGACAGGCATGACAATTGATCTGTGGCTGGAGCCATGTGCTGGATCCACTCCTGGGCTAGTTCTGCTCTAGCTGGTGTTCCTCTCCAGACTGGTGACTGAGCTGGCTGATCTTGGGGGTGTTCTGGGAACTGCATGAGCTGTTTTACCTGATGACCAGTCTCAGTGTTCACTGCAGGAATTCAGACACCATCTATGTTTCACAGTCAGCTAGGGGACCTCACATTCACTCCATAGTGACTAATCTCATTCACCTACTACTCAGATGCACTGCTCTATGGTTGGTGCCATCTTGGATCCTCTCTTACCTGCTTTTTATAACACAACATCTTTATACTTCCTTGTATTTTTATTTTGTTGTTATTGTTGTTCTTACATTGTTCTGCCTCATTCATTTCAAATGAATGTGATAGAGATTTTTTTCTTTCATCTTTCCTCCCCTTGATGAAATGTGTTTTTAAATTCATATATATACATATATATACATGTATATGAACTCATATGTATGTATATATGCTGTCATTTATATTGTCTTACCCTTCAATTGTTTTTATTCACTTATTTTTATCTTAGCGTCTGTCTCTTTGCTAGCATTTTTCTAATTTTTCATTACTCACTTTCTTGTTTTTATTTAGTTGCCTGCTATCTTGTAACACAGCAACCTCCCTTATAATTATTATTTTGAATTCATTGTTAGATGATTTCCATTACTTTGGGTTTTACTCTGATGATGTATTTTGTTCTTTTAGATAACTTATGTTTTCACTCATATTCTTTGTTATATTATACTTCATATTGCATATTTTTTTACGAAGGAAGGTCATTTTTACCCATATTCAAACCAGTTACACACTTGGAAAGATTTTCATCCATCAACTTGGGTGACAAGATCTCCATTGCATTCTGGGAATATGTTTTCTCTGGATTAAAGCATATGTCATGCCAATTATGGAGGTTTCTCAATTTCCCTGCCAACTAAACAGGTTATGTCCTACTGTAACAATGATCTGAACTCTTCTTTTTGCTTGGCCACTCTAGGTGTGCAAGAATTTATCTTACCCACACCCTGTCAGAAGAGGTAGAAACATACTCCTTGAACTGTTGTGCTGGATACTATTATTTTCTTTCTTTTAGTTTCAGAGAGAAATAAATTTGGCCATTACTTCACTACAAGCTTCCAGCTTGGGGAATGAGCTCTTGCTTATTAAATGTTATGGGTTTCTCCATATTCCAGTGTGACTATCCTTGTCTTTGTGCTTGCTCAAGGTATCAGGACTTGACTGATTTCTGCAATGTTCATTAAAGCATTTGGATTTTCTGTTGTTATCAACTTGGTATCTTTGCTTGAGAGAAAAATCTTGCTTTTCATCTTGCTGATCTATATAAAATATGGTATATTTGTAAAATCCTTTCCCTATATACTCCAGGAAAAGATGCAGATTGTGGCTGTCCTATGTCTTCTTCCCCAAGTTTAATGCTTATGCTGGCTAGTTTTATGTCAACTTGACACAAGTTATAGTTATCTGAGATGAGGGAGGCTGAATATAGAAAATGCTTATAGAAGATCCAAGTTGTATGCAGACCAGCCTGTGGCATATTTTTAGTGGAGGTTGGCTAAGACCATTTTGGGCGGTATCATACCTGAGCTGGTGGTCCTGGGATTTTATAAGAAAGCAGAATGAACAAGCTGTAATGAGTAGACCAGGAAGCAGCACTTCCTCAGGGTGTCTCTATCAGCTTCTCCCTCCAGGTTTCTTCTTTGTTTGAGCTCCTATCCTGACTCCCTTCAATGATGAACAGTGATGTGGAAGTGAAAAGTCTTTCTTTCTCAACTTGTTTTTGTTCATGGTGTTTCATCACGTCAGTAAGAAACTTAAGTAAAACCATGGCTGAAGATTGTTTTCCAGGCATTCTGTTGAGTATGTTCATTTCACTATGAGTTGTTATATTCTCTAGTGACCAAATAACTTGATTAACATACATTTTTGGCATGCGTGATTATTGGTTAACTTATATTCTCTAAGTAGTATTTGGCAAACTAGAGATTTTAACGTTATTTACCTGCGTTGGTCATAGAAGTTTTACTGTTTTCATTTTTATGTTTCAATTCAGAATATATCTTAAAGCATTTCTGATATATGAATTAAAAAGAAAAGTGTAGGGAGTTAGATTAATACAACTTAGATTTAGAAACTATCTAGGGGTTTCTGATACAGTCTCTTAATCCGGGGCATGAAGTTCAACTTGGCTGTGAGCGATTAGCTTATCAGCTTGTGGAAAAACAAGGATGAAGTCAGGTGAAAACAGGAAACAAACAGGAGACTTAATGGACTGAAAAACAAGGTTGAAGCCAGGTGAAAACAGGAAAGACTTAATGGACTAGAAATAAAATATTTGGCCTGGCATTGTTTTCAGCTGCTAAGTGGGTGGAGCCCAAATTAAACTGAAACAGGTGGAACAAGGAGAGATCCTATTTAAGGACAAGTGGATGAGCCCTGGGGAGCCCCATCCTAGAGGCCCCCATGCTAGAGAGCTCCGATGCTAGCAAGTCCTGATGGAGAAAGTGCTGATGAACTGATGGCCGCATCTCCCTGAGGCAGAAAGAAGCTGGTGAGCAAAGAAAGCCTCAGCAATACAGCAAAAGGCCACAGACTAAACCCTGTGGCTCAACTTTTGCCTAGAGGGATTTGATCTGTCCGAATAGTGGCCTAAATGAAACTGTGGCCAGATTTAAGGACTGAGGCAGAGCAGCAGAGTTGTTGATATGAAGGAAATAAGTTGGCTACAGACGACTGAGGTCTCCCAGAAAGAAGAAACCCTCAAGCCTTAATTAAGGTGAGACTGCCATAGCCAATTTACCCTGATGAATCTACATCTGAGATATTCCAGAAAAAAGACTGCTAAGTGCATTAAAGGGTCTACCACAGAGACTGTGTTCCTGATGACTGAGGACCTGCCCCAGAGACTGTATCCTTCTAAAAGGTTATGAAAATACTTGTAATAATTATCAATAGGTTTAGTGGTTAGGTCATAGGGGTTGGAGGAATTTATAGGGTTAATAGTTAAGAAATTGTTGGTATTTGTTATAAGTGAATAGTTATCTATAAATAAATACTTAATAATTTTTAAAAGTTTGGTTACAGGAAAGTGTGTGTGTGTGTGTGTGCAACCTTGTATGTTGAATCTATTTTTTGAACAGTTTCTTACTTTTTCCTACCATTATTGTATATGTATGTTTTCATCAACTCACCATGCTGATTATTGTGCAATTAGAATTTCTTTAATAGTTTTTATGCTGTGACATCTTTGAAAATTGTGAATCTTTAATTTTGAAGTTTCAAATTTAAAAATGATATGTGCTACTAGATTTCTCATAAGGCTTGAATACATATTTTGCCTTGCAATATCACAAAATTAAATAGCTATGATGAGTATTTTTGAATATATAAATACATACTGAGAACACATGATAACACTGGTCCATATTTTGAAACAAAACATAAAATAGAACTTTTCAGATAAACAAAACTTTTCACTATAAAAAGTATGGTTAGAGGGATTAGAGAAATGGCTCAGAAGTTAAGAACACTCACTGCTCTTCCACAGTATATATATATTCTATTCCTTGAACCACATAGTGGCTCACAACCAATCTCCAGTTCTAGGAGATTTTCTAACCTCTAGCTTTTTTATAACCTTTCTGGCTTCTCTGGGCATGAGGCATATATATATTTTAAAGAAAGTCTGATGTTTATAAAATTCAAAATAGTCTTCTTTATTATAACAAGATCTATGATTACTTATATTATTTGTGAAGCTCTGGCTTTACTATAAGTCAAATTTCTTTGTATATTAATTCCAAATTCTTGTATCATTATTGAAAATAATTGGACGGAGTCATTCTATAACAGTGTGGGATTATAACCTGTAAAATATTATGCTTTTGCCTCCTGCAGGTGCTCCAAGTGACCAAAGCAGTGGAACCTCTTCTCCTCTTTGTGACAGTGGTTTGCACCTCAACTACCATCCAAACAACACAGTAAGACAGCTGGACACAGTCGAGAGTAATAAGGATGGCCCCAAAACAGAATATACCTGTACTCGTGGTTTGCTAGCACCATTGTTGAGTCTTGTTTATCTAATGAACTTGAACTATGGTTACTTTACCACCATTTAAGTGATAGGACAAGTCAGAAGGAAAAACAAGCAGCCAGTTTGTTTATGTGATATTCTTTCTTTCAGGCATACATTACTAAATCTTCTGTAAATGTTGGAGACTTTGGAATAGGAGAGATTATTCAGAGTCATAATATCATACATCATTTCAGAGCATTTCATACCATATAGAATTTCATGAACAATAAGATTTGAAATTATGTTTATCACTTTATTTTGATACCAGTAGCTAAATATAACCATCATTTGTTATTTTTTTACAATCTTTATGTATATCATGGAATTACTTCAAGGGGAGCAAATTTAATTTATACATTATGATATAGAAAAAGGAATGTTAACTACATGTATATCCAATAAAACATGTATTTACCAGGTTAGTTTTAATGAATCTAATTGATTTTTAATGTTCATTTTCCACATTTTTTAGAAAATTAGTTATCTTAATTAAATATTTTAAAAATTTCTTATTACAACCTTCTAAACACATATTCTAAATAAAAGAAAACTATTCTCTCTGATTATATGTAGATTTAAGAATAAATTAGCTTAGCTGACCTGCAGCACAAATTTGTTTTTCTGATCTCCAATAAAGCACAATTCATTTTCTATTAGAAATTATTGATTTAATTTTGGAATTTTATTTCAAAAGACTTCCTTTGAACATTTGCAATTGCAAATGACTTTTGTTGTTCCTGATTACATTGATGTTCTACCCTAGTTGGATGACATAGGTTCTCAGGTTGACTACCTTATCTATCTATCTATCTATCTATCTATCTATCTATCTATCTATCTAT
>CAJQZJ010000271.1:3279615-3297124 GCA_907164525.1 Lophiomys imhausi | reverse complement strand
TATCTATCTATCTATCTATCTATCTATCTATCTATCTATCTATCTATCTATTTATAAGAATATTTTAAGAGCACTGGCTGTTATTAAAACAACAATATTGGGATATAATTTATTAAATAGTCCTTTTAATTTTATTTACCAGAATTTTTTTTAATAATAGCTAAAACTCAAATCACTGATCTCCTTATGATACCAAGATCTGAATAATTTAAATTCCTGTTTTCAAGTGAGAAAATACACACACACACACACACACACACACACACACACACAGAGAGAGAGAGAGAGAGAGAGAGAGAGAGAGAGGCAGTGATCTAATTAACTCTTTGCTTCATACAAATACCTTACACTATGCAATCAACTGTGTGTGCGCGTGTGTGTGTGTGTTTGTGTTCCTTGTTTAGATCTAGGCCCTTAGGTAAATCATGTTCCACTGAGCTTCAGTGGCCTGCTTTGCTTAATACACACCGCCCTATCTTTTTATAAATGTTTGCTCAACATCTTTTCCTTGGTGCCCATTTTCCTCCTTTACTGTGCTGTGAATGTGACCAGCTGTGTCTTTTCATAGCTGACAGCGCCTTTCAAGTGTTTGCCTGAGATGCACAGGCCCCTGCCTTTCTGTCCAAGTATGCTATGTGATTTGATAGGGGAAGGACCAAGACAGGCCTCCTCTGGATTTCCAGCAGATGAAATGGAACACATCTTTGCCAAAGTGTGGGCTACATCATCCTATGCTTTCTCCAGTGTTTCAGATTTCCTCTGATAATTCCCTCGCTACTTATAATTACAGATGAATTTCTGTATTAGTTATGTTCATCAGACAGAAAAGGTACCTCATCTACTACAGACCTGGAGAAAGCTGTTTGTTCATGTTCTTAATCTAGATTCTGTCTAAAATTTTTGACCTCTTTTTTAGTAAGTAGAAAAGTCAGAGTGAAAGTGAAAGGGAAGGAATCATTATGGTTTGTTTGTTTTCAACTCATTGCATTGCTCTATATAAAAATTATGATAAGTCATCCTTTGGAAAGCTATAAAGCATAATAATTACTTATAATTCTGTAGCCTGACTTTTTCCAGAATAGACAGTTGTATAAAATTCTGATTACCAAATCCCATATACTTTCCATACTGCAGTAGGGACACTTACATTGTGTTACCATTTTCAGCATTAATATTGAAATATATTGTTACATTGCTGGAGATGTTTTAGGGTAATAAAAGCTTATAATGGTGATCAAAAGAAGGATAATCATCATAGAAATTCAAGTAAAGCACATTTGCAATGAGAAAATGTTTGTGTATTTCAATTAAATGAAGTTTTGTTGAACCCTATAGAGGCACATTATGGAGTATTATAGGAAGTAGTTAATTATGGTTTATGACCCCAAGAATTTTAAATCCAGAACTATAAAGTAATACACAAAACTGACTGTAATGTAAAATAAAAGAGAACTAGAGGACTGTGGAATCTCTGAACATGGATTAGTTGAGATCTGGAAGTTGGGTGACTACAAAGCACATGTGGCCCTATTCCTCTTGAGGGTATCTGCTGATTCTCCCATCTGAGCTGAGTGCAGCTGACTCAACTCAACTTCCCTTCCATGCCATGAACAAGCTTCAACATAAAAGGGGGGAAAAGAAACTCTCCCTATTCACATATTTACAGTTATCTTAACTAGTATTTAAAAACAGAGATTCTGTGGAACTGCATTTTAAATATCTGTTCATTATTTCTAAAGCAAATTTTGAGTAACTAGATATTATTGTTTTGCTGAAAAATCCTTTCTATATTTTATGAAAGCACTTTAAAAGACGTAGAGAAATCTGGCTTCATATATGAAATTTTAGGCTGCTGTTCTTTAATGTCTATTCCTTCAGGAAAAAAAAATGTCACTGATTTCAAGGATACATATTCCTTGTTTTTGAGACTGAGTCTCCTGAGCCAAAGACTGCTGCTGAACTTCTTTCCCAGGAGGTGAAGTTAAGAAATTCCTTCCATGTTCAATGGAAGATGTTTGCCCAAATAGTCAGTTAACACAATTTTGAAAACATTATCCTTGACCTTACACCTGAGAGTCAGTTTTCTATGCCAATTTAAAAAAATAAACTAGACTTGCATTTTGCACCACAGTTTGACTGTTTTCAAAGCCATCATGTGACAGGTATTACATGTTGGAGAAAATTCTCTTTTAAAGCATGTAGTATATAAATACTGCCTGTTACATGTACCCAGTTAATATTTTAGAAAACAATATTCTTGACATTGTAGAGTAAATTTCTGTGAAATATACTTCTCAAAACCATACAATTATTGTTTTCTAGGGCACTATATAAGTTTTCCATAAATAACTAATAACTGTTAGCCAAAGAAGACATAAAATAAGTATCTTCATGATTAACATAAGAATTATTTTTGAATGATATTAAATATTTAACTGTAAATATGATTTATAGGAGAGTCTCTATCAAGTTTGTTCATTTTAAAATTTGAATTTTTGTGCGTTTCCTAATTTTTACAATGAAATATAAAATGATAAAATTACTTTTTCTATATTAATTTATGAATTATTAAATTGCAATGGTAACATACTTTCATATCTATGATTCCTAGCAGTGTCAAGTAAATATCATACCCACTTACTGGCTATCACCATCCTCAATATCACATTACTTTAACCATTTAATATTCTTTCATATTCTCTATCTTGTGTATTCATAGAAAATGATAACCAGAGGAAGTGATTGCTATTCATAGAATATGGGAAATCACTCTTAAGTAATCTGCCAAAATATATGACCAATATGTGAAATAACCAATGAAAAATATCTGAATTATTCTTTTCATTGTTTTACATCTGCTTAGAAGTGTTAAATGCACTTTGATAGATGTGTTGGATCAAAGAAGTGTTGGACTGAATCAGTGACCCGTGGCTGTCATGGAATGGGTGACTTGGTAAAATAATTTCTTAGGACTTTCTCTCTGCACAGAATCCTGTCCTGATGTGGGCTTGACCACACATAGCATAGAATATAAAGAATCATCCCCATTCTTTGGCAATGTACCTGTGACTTCTGACAGTAGGACAATAGATGAACTGATATGTTTAATTGGGAAGCTTTGTGTGTTTGCCCAGACTATGTCACAAAATTGGCTGCATTCCCATGTTCCCGCCTGTGATTTCAAATGACTCATTGCTGCTGGTGAACACAGTCTTTGGTATTCACTCAGTAAGACAAGTGTATCTTTATCTGGAAAAAAAAAGGTTACTTAAGTAATTTGTAGTACCTAAGTAATTCATAGAAAATATTATAGGTGATAATTACAATCAGCAATAGCAATATTATTGTGAGGTTGTAAAATTTTTTTTCTTCAAGTTTCAGGTTTAGAAATAAATTTGTCAGTGACTAAAATATATCATTTTGGTTGAAATATAATTAGTTTTTCCTCTTTTCTTTACTCATTCCAATACCTCTCATGTTGACACTCCTCAAATTCATAGCCTCATTTTCCATGTTACACAGAGAGAGAGAGAGAGAGAGAGAGAGAGAGAGAGAGAGAGATGCACAAATGTATACTTTCAACCTGCTTAGTATGTTTAATGTTGCTTGCATGTATATGATTTCAGGGTAGGCCATTTAATATTTGATATTAGTAAACCAAGTGAATAGTTCATCCCTAGGGTAGATTAATTCTCCAACTTTCAACATTACTTAATAATGTCTGGTAGGGGGCCTTAAGATAGTCCTCTCCAACCTTAGCATGTCTGTTTCTATTGCATTGTTCAAGACTTGACTATGCAACCATATTGCCAAAGTTTCATAGGTGAAATTTCCATATCATTTGTAGAAGACACTATCTGCAGATTTCCAGATCCTTTTGTTCTTATAATTTTTCTGCCCCCTCTTTTTAGGTAATCCCTAAACCTTAGGAGGAAGAGTTGAGTTGTAGATGAATTCACTGAATTTGAGTACCCTCTGACTAGTTTTTTCTATATTTTGGTCAGTTATTTTCTGTAATGGTCTTTGTTACAAAAAAAAAATCTTCTTTGATAAGTGATGAGAGCTACTTTTACCTATGAGTATAAGGATAAGCATTTACAATGCAGTTAAGAATTGAGCTCATTTAATGAAGTGACAGCAATCTGTTCTCTTAGATCCATGGCCTAACTAGCCCTAAGCTGTTGGCTAGATTTCAAATGCTAGGCATGATTTCCTTCTTGTTAAGTGGATCTTAAATACTTCTAGACACCTTGTGTCTAGTATGATTTGAGTACCACTATTGTACCCTTATGGATAGCTTGCCATGCTGCTCATCATTGTGGGTAATAGGTGTCACTACTTTCCACCCTTGGAAGTTTGCTTAGACCTTTCTGGTACCATGAAATCTAGAATTTAGAGAGGAGATTTCAGGTTAGATACAGCTCATGTCCTCTGAATCCTTTGTTAATATACACAGTGTCTTCAACAAGAAGGACTTACTTTCAACCTCTGGGAGGCAAATAAAGGAAACAGCAGCGGGCTTTATTATTTTAGGAGTCACTTGGACTCCCCCAGATTGAATATTCAAATTGAGACTTCTCATGCCTGGTGTTGGGGGTCTTGTCAGATGATCTATTACTATTGTGAAAATCATGTCAGCCTGAGTAGAATTGTCAGCCCAAGTAGTATAGCTCCATTTGTGTGTGTGTATGTGTGTGTGTGTATGTGGAAATTATTTTTCAGAATATATCATATTCTAATTTATTGGATATTTTGAGTAAATGTATAATTTCAGTTAGCTTTTTGGAGATAGTAGAAGTAGTATGAAGCTTGGTGCTGAGTTGCATTTTAAACATTTCCCTAAGTATTCCTGACTAGATTCTTATCAGTTGTTAATATTCTTGCTGCCACTTCATAAACAGGACCAAGGAGACATTTTTAAATGACTTGACCCTATGTCAATGGAAATAGAGTAGTTATTTGATAAATTTGGGATTATCACCTGGAGGAGTCTAGTTTTGCTTTGGTATGTAACCCCTCAAAACCTAGTTGCTTTTTATCCATCTGAACCTTTGTCACATGCTGAAAATCTGTGGAATACAGCCTAAGATCATTTACTGATCATCTGGAGCAAGTAAATAAAGAAGAATTAGCCCTATATCATATGCTGATATGATATTCCAATGCCTATTGTTGCCTGACAGTTAACAACAAACAGGTTCTCATAAAAGAATGTGTGTTCTAGATATGAGGGCCTCATAGGTCACCAACATGGGCACCTCTATGTGACTTGCCAGTCTACTTGGCTTGTATTTTAAATAGCTCCATGGACATAGTATCTTCTAAATATTCTTGTTTCTTTTTAACTTATTAAAATAAATTAGTTATAGAAGGTAATCCTTAACACTATGCAGACAATGTAGTTTCAAGGATACAGTAAAATAAAACTTTCTACATTATCTTAGTCAATGCATAGACAGGCAATAAAGTCAAAAGGTATGTAGCCAAGCTGAACTGAACGTGTAATTAGTATTGGCTCCTGATGTTGACAGTCAACAAAGCTTCCAGTGCGTCTGAGATGAAATCTCAATAGAAAAGCTTATGTATTTAAATATGATTTTCTTTAATGTTTGAGGGAAAGTACTAGTTGACATACTGATGTGGAAAGGGGAAGCTTATGAGGCCTCAACCCTAGATAAAAACTTGTAAGCAACTAAGGAATGCCAAGAGCAGGGTAAAGAGTCTTCCTTGGAAGATCACACCCTTGGTTATCCAACACTAAATGGTCAACCCTAAGAATATATGCCTTCTAGTAATATTATAGAAACTAAGCAGGCGTGCGCACACACACACACATACACACAAAATCAATTAAAGAAAAATATATGAATTTGGAAGAAAGAAGGATGGGGTACACAGGAGAGTTTGAAGGAAGGAAAGGGAAGAGGTAAATTATATTAATCTAAAAAATTAACAAAAAGCATTTTTAAAATCCCTAACAAAGCTAGAAACACCTATAATTTTAAAGCAACAGTCATGGCCTTGATAATGAGAGCAACATCAAAGAACCTCAACTTTTTGAAACTGAAATGACAACAGTGATCAAGACTTTCCACAGAAGGATGTTATAGATTCACTTGCAGGGATATTCACTAATTCTGAAATATTTACAAGATTCATAATGAATGTGCTCAGTCTGCATTTACACTGTGGCCTTTAAAAGGTATTTGCAAATATGATGGTGTTTAGACCCTTGAAGGCACTCAAAAATCTTGGTCAATTATGCAAATAACTTCATTTCCATGAGATTTTTTTTTTTTTTTTTTTTTTTTTGCTGCTTCCCTGTGGAAGGGAAGCATTTCTTCCATCCTTGAACAGATCCTACCTTGTTACTTTCATACTTTTCTTCCTGTTCATCCATAATTTTCAGGTATATTCTAGATGAGTTTTTCTTAGTCTCCTTACAGAGCTCTTCTAACAATGAGATTTTGAAGTAGAACTCTGGGCTCAAGAATGGGAATCTCTTATGCCTATAAAACTATTCAAAACACTCAGGAAAAAAATTAATATTCCAAAGTGATAAGTCTGAGAACACACAGAAGCACAAACCTTCTGAACATATTGCTCTTTTCAGGACACGCTTTCCTGTTCCTCGTGGCCCACATCTCCAGGCCTGCGGTGGGAGAAGCGATGGTGTGACCTCAGGCTCATTCCCCTACTCCACGCTCGCTTCTCCCAGTATGTGCCCGGGACTGACTTGAGTCGGTGAGTCTGTTTGTGGCTTCTAAATTCTGACTGAAAAGGGAGACCAATGCTCAAACTTTCAGCACAGTGTGCCATGTCATTCTTATTCTAGAATGTTTTTGAAGGCACAACAAAAGAGAGTTTCAAAGAACTAATTTATCACTGTAGGATCTGTAGACCATGATAAATATGGGGACCAGGTTAATGGAAGTCCCTATTCTGCATTAACTGATTGCAATGGATCTGAGTGTGTGTAATACTATATGGGACTTTTTTTTTTTTAGTTAATGTTAATAAGTTGTTTTATTTTCAAAGGAGTTGTGTAGCTTATGCATTTATCTTTTTGAGTGGTGTTAGGAATCTAACCAACCCAGAGCCTTGAGTGAAACCCCAAATCTCTGTAGTTTATAGTCTACCATTGTCACATTATTAGGTTTGTAAATAAGAATATGAATTTACTTTTCATCTTTTTGTCATGCTTAATATTGCTAGGGATGTGGAATGAATTGGTTTTCAATAGCAGAATTGGGACTTTGTTGATCCCTTCTTTCCACAGATTTTAAATCAAAAGTTTATGCTTTTTTAATTTTTATTGTTTTTAATTTTGTTTCTTGTGTCCCTTGGCTTGATATTTTACCTTATGCTTTTTTTTTTTTTTTTTTTTTTTTTTTTTTTTTTTTTTTTTTTTTTTGTAATAGATACCTCAGGGCCCGAGAAACCTCTCTGGAAAGACTTTTTGTCTGTTTCCACTGAATCCCCTAATCAGCTCACACACACACACACACACACACACACACACACACACACACACACACACACACACACACACACACACACAGCTAGCAGCTGCTCACTGGGTCAGTCAGGCTCTATGGACCTATGGCTGGTTGATATCTCCTTCTGTCCTTTAGCTCAGAGATGTTATTTATGTTATGTAGTTAGTAGCATTCCAGTGTGCAAGGCATGTTCTAGGCCCACCCAACTCCAACACCATTTTATAACCAATGATTAGCCATTCCTGCCCACCTGTAGTGACTGCCTTTGGCCAAATGTCTTTAGGTTAAGTTAGAAGACTTCAGAAGAATCTAACCAGTATTTCCATGTCAATATTTTTAAACCATGGGTTAGATCGGGATGCATTGGAAAATTTTAAGGGACTTAGAGATTTTAAGTATTGTTTTGGATTTGGCTTTCTCACATAAGTTCATGCTGAATAATTTTAATGCTATGATATTTTTGAAGTCAAGTTTTTCCTCAGAGTGTACATTATTTGAAGAAATGTTATATCTTTTTTTGTTTGTTTGTTTGTTTTATCTTGTGATTTTTTTTTTGTTTTGTTTTCTCTTGTTTTTGACACAGGCTTTCTCCATGTAGCTTGGCTGTCCTAGAACTCTCTGCAGACCAGTCTGCTCTTGAACTCACAGAGACATGCGTGCCTCTGCCTACCCAGCCCTGGGACTACAGGTGTGCACCACCACCACTCAGTCCCACTTGTTTTTATAAAAACACAGAAATTATTGTTTTCTTGCAAAGCTCTACATATTTCAGCTTGAGCATATTCATTTATGAGATCCTCTGCATTATCAATGATGAATTTCTCCTTATGAGTTGTAAGATATGGAGTGGCTGAGGTAGAGTCCTTCATTTTGATATCTGTCATAGCCAGCAAATTGGCATTTATATGCATTTCTACTTTTAGTTTGTCTGAGTTTTCTCTATATGCTTAATTTTTAAGTTATAGGATGAAAGGAGATTTAAAATTTTTTTGCTTATTTTTATGAAAGCTTCTATATCTGTTTTCCTCCCTTCAAATATATTTTATCAATATTATAGTCATGTTAATAACCAGATTACTATTAATTAATAAGTATGTGTATATTTCCTTTTAAAAATTCTTAGTTGTTTAAAAATGTTTCTCCATGTTGCATGTTTTAATTTTTCTTTGTTTTTGTTTTTATTCCCAAAAAACAAATTTAATTCTTTAGAGTATTTATTTATTTATTTAGAGTTGGTTTGAATTTAACTAATGGCATGATTTTTATTATATCTACTATTATGATATTCTCTACATTAAATCTTATTTTTGTGATCATGTTCTTTCTGTTTTTAGTTAATTGTGGGGTATGTTCAGTGTAAAGAAATGATGTGCAAGATTTGGTGTACCATTAGCCATTTTGATAATATAACAGCTTGCAAAAATTTAGTGTGATTTCATAGTTAGAAAATTGGCATTGATACATCTGTAGTATATTATTAATCTGTGTGTGAATCTTAGCTCTCTGAGATGGTATTACCTGCACAAGCTCCTGTAGGTACAAGTACAGTTGAGACACTAAACATCTCCTTCAACCTATGAATCCACTGTGGTTTTTCATGATATTCATGCATTCCTTTGCCCTACTACCTTTACTGTTCCTAAGTCCCCACAACTGTATGCCTATTCTTTGTCTCTATTATTTCATCATTTGGATGATATTATGTTAATGGGGTCATTTACTATGCAGCCTTATAGCCTTATTGGAACAGATGTTGCTCAATATAATTTCCTGGTGATTTATCAATTTAACTTTTTTTATTTTCAACTGTTCAACATCCCCTCTTTTTTTTTTTTCTTCTCAAACTATTTTGAATCTTTTTTTTAAAATAATGACCTTTGTTCAGGTTAGTTATTTCTTTCTTATTTATTTATTTTACAGCTGGATTGCAGCTTGCCTTCCCTCCTCTCCTCCAAGTCCCTCCTTCTTACCTCACCTCCCCACATTTTCCAGTCCTCCCTTTATCCTCAGAAAAGGTGTGTAAAGAAATGATGTGTAAGATTTGGTGTACCATTAGCCATTTTGATAATATAACATGGATATCAACTTACCTTGGCATATCTAGTTGCAGTAGGACTAGAAGATCTACTCCTATTGTGCCTTGAAAAGACAGCTCAGTTAGTGGAAAGGGATCCAAAGGCAGGCAACAGAGTCAAAGACAACTGCTGTTCATGCTGTTAGGAGTCATACATAAAGACCAAGCTGCACAGCTGTTACATATATGCAGAGGGCTAGGTCTGCCCCATGAATATTCTCCATTTGGTGATTCAGTCTCTGTATGCATCTACAGGCTCAGTTTTGTTGATTCTGTAGATTTTCTTGTGTCCTTGACCTCTCTGGTATCTTCAGTCCTTTCTCCCCCCTGTTCCACAGGATTCCTCAAGCTCAACATTAATGCTTGGTTGTAGTTCTATGCATCTGTCTCTATCAATTGCTGGGTGCAAGTCTCTAAGATGATAGTTATGATAGACTCCTGTCTCTAAGTATAAAAGAATATCATTGATAGTCTCAAGGGCAGGTTCTATCTCATGGCATAGGTCTCAAGCTGAACTAGTCATTGATAAATCATTTCTTCAATTTCTGCTCCATCTTTACCCATGTCCATCTTACAGGCAGAACAATTGCGGGTCAAAGGTTTTGTGGCTGGGTTGGTGTCCCAATCACTCCAATGGAAGTCTTTTCTGGTTACAGGAGATGGCCATTTCAGGTTCTATATCCCTCATTGCTAGGAATCTTAGCTAAGGTCACCCTAATAGATTCTTAGGCATTTCCATTGTCAATTATGAGCATTCTTAATACCTTAGGTTTTCTGATGAACTCAATGTTAAATAACACAATTGGTATGAATAGTGGCATAGACATTTGATAAATAATAATGTCTTTGGAAAAATGGCTTTGTGTTTTGTATCGGATTGTTGAATCTTTCTAGTATCACTGTGCACATGTCCCCATCTTTACCCATGCACTTTATCCATAACTAGTGAGTTCACTAGTTATGAACACCATTGCCAGAACTTGGCTTTGTTCCTGCCTTATCATTCAATGGATATAATGACATGCATCCTGACATGAACATTCTAATCATGTTAAATATCTTTTGATTATAGTTGTCAACAGAAAATTCTACTTTGATGAAATGTCTCATTTTAATAATCTATTTTATTTTCCCTTAATTTTATAACTAATTATTTGTATTACTTAACTTTCTCTACATTATGCTACTGTATATACATACATCCATTTATTGATGTTTTAACTTGGCCTAAACACCACATGAGCATGACTATTTAGTGTAATATAATCCATTAATTTCATTTTCTTGAGAAATTGTAGATATTTTGCATACTGAACTCTGTGCTTTTCTTTTCAATATATTGTAAAAAATTAATGATTTATATTTCAATTTTCTGAAGACATACTACTGCTTTCATAGACTGTTTATTTAAATATACTCTGCTTGTAATGTATCTGATTTCTTTTCATTCTTTGCTGGAGTCTGAAATTTCTGCTTTAAGAGTATGCTTGATATTTGCATTAAGACCTGTTTTAAAATGTGGTCATTTGTCTCATTTAGTTATTTTCCTTTAAACATAGGCAGTAATCTTGTATAAATGTTTATATGATTTCTATCACATAACTTCTATCAAAAATGAATTTTGTGTGATCCCAAATGACTCTATAGTTATATTTTTATAAGGCCTCAGCACAATGAGCTTTAGCTACTGAATTAGTATAGTATAGCACTTATTAGTATAATAGTCACAAGTAGTTACAAACAAAACATTACTCATAATAGATTTCTACAGCAATTCAGATCCGGGCGCTAACTTACCATTCACTTATTCTCTCAGTGAAGGCTAATTGAAAGCCTCCTTCCATGGAGCCCACAGGCTATGCTGCAGAATTCCTGCATTTCCTCTCTGAGGAGGAACGTCAAATAACTGCACACAATGATACATAAACATTTGTTGTGGTGTCTGTAAACCTAAACCTAAGATATCATTTTGTGGATATATAACAGTGATATGATACTTCTCATATTTAATAGCAAATCAAGTTCTTTCCCTGTCACTTATTGTTGTGTTGATGTGAACGAGTACATCACAGTGCTATTTTTGTCAGAGATAGAAAACATGTTTGTTATGAGCTAAAGATCCTGATTCAGAAGTACAATCTTTAAACTCTGAAGCATGTCAGAATATCACATACCACTGCCAAGGGTATTCCAGGAGGAAGCAGAGGTAATGGAAACATTCCATGTTTTTTCCCCTGTTTAATCTTATTCTCGTTTATATGAAAAACATACATGCATAACCATATGAATTTGAAAATGTAACATTTGTTTCTTTGGGAGGATATTTAGAAACACAACCAGAACTTCACAACTGCCAGGCAGATACCTGTCCCCAGGCTGTTTTTATCTCTGTATTCTTAGTTTTCAGCATGTTTTAATGAGTTTTAATGGAGCAGATTATTCACCTTTTACTTTATTATCTGGTGGGAATATCATTTATTCTTTACTATTTAAACTATGAGAAGTTAAGAGTATTGAATGAAATTCATCAATATTCCTACTTTTGCTAAATACAAAAAGAATATAGTTTCATGCATAAATATGTGCACACTCCAAACACCTCATTCCTTTGTCTCAGTCAAAAAGTATTGAAGCACTCTCTCCCTTGAAATTATTAGCCATGCAGGTAAGTGGCCTTCACTCTCCTTCCCATCCTCAAATTCCAATTCCCTATCTTCTTTACAGCTTTGATCCAGAGAATCTGATGCTACCTTTCCTTCTTCTTTGCCCCCATTCCCAGGAGACTGCATACTTGTCTTATAGCCATCTTCCCTCATCTTATCCCTTTTGTCAGTCTCCATCACCTGAGGGACTCTCTTCCTGGAAATCCATTGCCCAATCCAGCCAGTGAATCAGATAGGTAATCTACACTCTCCTTTTCTTTCTCCAATTGCAATTCCCCAGTCTCATCCCCTGCCCTCTAGCAGATGACCTGCTGGGGCCTGCCTTTCCTCCCATCCTCCATTCCATGGGGATTCCTCAGATTCTCTTGGCAGACCCAGAAATCCTTCTTCTTGTGGACTTTCTCATCTTCACACCCTCTGACCCTATCCCATTCCTTTGTGTCATTTCCTAATACAGAGATAAACATTCTACCCAGGACCCCAAGTGGACCCAGAAGTACTCCCTACCAGGTAACTCCCAGTTACCACACTCTCCTAACATCCAGAGATGGCAACAGAAACCAAGGAGTAGAAAACACATCAAACAGAGACAAGACCAGATATTAACACCTTGAATTACAATCATCCCAAATCTATAGGCTAGACACCAGAATAAAAATAGTAACAGCCCGACAATGTGTGTCTACTAGAGTTGAGCAGCGCTCCCATCATAGGCACCAAGAAATGTAATATAGATGAAGCACAAGAATAGGTACTTTAAAATAGCCATTATGGATAAATTCAAGAATCTTAAAGAGGATATAAATACATCCATTAATGAAATCTATGAAAACATAAACAATGAAAGGAAATGGAGAGAACTGTTAAAGATATGAAACCACTAAAGAAAATTCAAATTGAAGTAAAATTGGAAATTAAAAATTTAGGAACTTGAAAATGAACCCCAGAGTCAGGTTACAAGAATACAAGAGATAGAAAGAGAGAATCTCAGACATTAAAGACAAGATAGAAGAAATGAATAGTTCAGTCAAAAAAAAAAACATGTAAAATCTAAAAAAAAAGTTACAAATTACATGAATAGAAGAAACGAGGAAGGAGAAGAAACTCAGGTCAAAGGCATAGAAAACATTTTCAATATTATCATAAATTACAATTTACCTTACATAAAAATAGAGATGCTTGCCGGGCAGTGGTGGCGCACGCCTTTAATCCCAGCACTCGGGAGGCAGAGGCAGGTGGATCTTTGTGAGTTCGAGGCCAGCCTGGTCTACAAAAGTGAGTCCTGGACAGCCAGGGCTACACAGAGAAACCCTGTCTCGAAAAAACCACAAAAAAAAAAAAATAGAGATGCTTATTAAGTTCCAAGAAGCAAATAGAACACAAAATAGGCTGTAGCAGGAAAGATAATCCACATGATACATAATAATCAAAATTCTAAACATGTAGGACAAAGAAAGAATATTCAAAGCTGCAAGGGGAAAAGACCAAATAACATATAAATGTGGCATATTAGAATAACACTTTACCTTTTAATGGATACTCTAAAAGACAGAAGGGCTTGAACAGATGTTTTACAAATTCTGAGATAACACAGTGTTATGAGGCTCCATCCAGAGAAGATCACTCAGACACATTCTAAGAGTCAATTGAAAGCTTTTATTCTGGCTGGCTAATGATTAAACCTGGGTGTTTGGGACCCAAGTGTAGCACCAAACATTTCTCCAGGTTCATATTTAAGCATGAAAATCACATCATGACCAGAAAGTCCCCAGGGTATCCTTTCTGCATCTGCAAGCTAACAGGTAGTTACAATAGCAAAAGTATGAAATTAACAAAAATAGTGAGGTCAGGCTGATAGTTGCAAAGAACTCGAGTCTTTGAGTTGTTTTTCTTCCCAGAATTTTATTCCTTTAGTTTCTCCTTTTAGCCCCAACTGGCACTTTACTCAGCAAGAAAAAAAAAAAGTTCATCTGAGGTACAAAATGGAGTCACCATATTCAGCTTGCAGCCTTTGTCACAACAGATGACAGTCGAAACTACTATGCTTAGCAAAAATTTCAATCACAGTAGATGGAGACAGATATATAGTCCACCAGCATCTATCTATAAGCCCATCTCTATAGAAGGTGCTAGAAGGAAAATTTTCACTTGAGGAAGTTAAATAAGCCCAAGAAATTACAAGAAACAAACCAGCAAATTCAAAAAAGGAGGAGGACACACACCACAACAAGGAAATAATGGGAATAAAGGATACTGCTCATTTATAACTCTGAACATCAATATTCTAAATTTCTCTAATAAAAGAGGAACAGATTGGATATGAAAACAAGACCCAGTCAATCAAAGATATAGACATCATATCAGGGTAAAAAGATAGACAAAAATATTCCAAGCAAGTGAATTCATGAAACAAGATGATGTGACCATTGTCATATCAGACAAAATGGACTTCAAACAAAAACTGATCATAAGAAATAGGGAAGGATATCACATAGTCATCAAAAGAAAAATGCATCATGAAAACATTTAAATTCCAAATATCTATACACCAAACACAAGAACAAACAGCTTCATAAAAGAAACAGACTTAACTGTTAAAATCACACATTGACCATCACACACTAATAATATATGTAATGGAAAACTCCAGTATTTTACTCTTACCAACAGATAGATCATCCAAGAATAAAAAACTGAACCGAGGAATGTTAAAACTAACTGACATTGTAAATCAAACAGACCTAAGATATTTATGTAGCATTTCAGCCAAGCACAAAGGATATACCTTCTCCGTACCTCATGAAACTTTTCCCAAAACTGATCACATATTTGGACACAAAGCAATCTCAGCAGATATAAGAAACTGAAACAATCCTATATCATATCTGACTACCACAGATTAAGACTGGGTATCTAGGGCTGGAGAGATGGCTCAGAGGTTAAGAGCACTGGCTGTTCTTCCAAAGGTCCTGAGTTCAATTCCCAGCAACCACATGGTAGCTCACAACCATCTACATTGAGCTCTGGTGCCCGGGCATATATGTAGAGCAAATACTGTATACATAATAAATAAATATATAAATAAATAAATGTTTTTTAAAAAAAAGACTGGGTAGCTAAACAACTCAAAATTTTAACTATGAGACTCTAGTTATCTATTCTTCAACCATCTCAGACACCTGAGAGGGATAAATATATCTGATTATATAGGAAGTGCAGGGCCAGCAGCTTCCAAAACTAAGAAATGACATACCAGAGGCTGCCTGTACAGTTCCCATTTTCTCTCCATACATTACAGCACCAATCTTCAGCCGTTTGGTCCCATTTCTCTGACAGACATTGATTGTAGAGCAGGAATTATGAAGGACTTGCCTACCCTTTCTTGGCAGAGCCAGGCTGTTGACTTAGCTGCTTCCAAGTTTTGACCTATTTGACAGCATTCTGTCTACAGTTGAAGCAAGGGGCTTTTCTTGCCAAGAGATAGGCTTGCCACTAATTTAATCTCTCACTGGAGATTCTTTGATGTTCATCTTCTAGTTAGAGTAGGATAGGGGGTGCTGTCAGGAGCTGACATGTTTTGGTATCCAAAAAATCTTAAGTTAGGAAAACATCTTTGAATGCCATATTCTGCAGATCTCTTGAGGTTTTTGAAGACACCCTATCTGTCTCTTATATTTAGATAAGCAAATGTTGTTTGTCTCTTAGAAGCTTGATTTCTGATTAGCTTAGTAAATAATTGTGATAGACTGTCATAGTAACTAACAAAATGACAAGCTTGCATGACTACTTGTTTGCATTTCTTAATTATCCTAAACAGTTTGTGACAGTTGGTAGCAAAAGGCTGAAACTTCACATTTCATTTTTAAGCATTACTAGGTACAATACCTTTAAAAAGCATTACCCTTAATTTTGTATCAATATACAAAGATGAATAGGGTGTTCGGGATCTAAGAAGATGTTTTTAAAATTGTGATGCAAGTTAGTATGAAAGCTGAGTTAGATATAGAACTTTAAGCTCATGGAGATGATTAGATAGTAGAATGTTAAATGAGGTGCCAAATACATATGGACTGGACATTGGGAATGTATGCTAAGTCATATAACTCTTATAATTGTGGCCTATTTATTTCTGTTGTTTTGTATTGTATTTATTGTTATAACAGAAAGAACCATTTGTTGGACTGAAAGTGAGAGCTGTTGGGGGAAAAAAGATATACCTTAAACTTAAAAAAAAGGGAAGAGGATGGGGGGTTGAGGGGGAAGATGGTGGGAGGGTGCGACTGGAGGAGAGAGTAGGGAGGGGATTGTGATTGAGATGTAACTTGAAGAAATAAAAAATAAATTAAAAAAGACTGGATATCAACAATATCAGAAACAACAGAAAACTTACAAACTCATAGAAACTAAAAAACAAACAAACAAAAAAAACTCTTTACATACTGAAAAATGGGTCAAGGCAGAAAGAATTTAAAACTTTCTGGAACTGAATGAAAATCAGAACACATACTCATAGTATGAAACGAATACAAAGAAAGTAACTCTGAGTGACTAGTTTGTAGCACTCAGCCTACATAAAAAATTAGAGAGAGATCTTATATTAGTAAGTTAACAGCATACTTGAAAGCTCTAAAATAGAAAGAAAAAAATCACACCCAAAAGGAGTAGACAGTAAGGAATAATCGAACTAAGGGATGAAGTAAATAGGAACAAACAAAGAAAACAATACAAATAATCAATGAAAGAAAGTATTGATTCCTGGAGAAAATAAGATTGTCAAACCATTAGCCAAATTATCTAAAATACAGAGGGAAAAGATTACCTTTGACAAAATTAGAGAAGAAATGGGGAAGCAATTAGCAGACACTGAAGCAACTGAATGCATCACATGAATGTACTTTTAAAACCTGTACTCCACAAAAGTGGAATAGTTAAAAGAAATGCATAGGTTTCTCTATAGGTACCACTTAACCAAGTTCAATAAAGATCAGATAAGCAATTTAAACAGACCTGTATTCTATATAGTGAAATAAAGCAATAATTAAAAATCTTCCAACTGAAAAATGCCCAGTACCAGATGGATTTAACATAGATTCAGCCTTGGTATCTAAACCACATTAATACACAATAACAAAAGAGAGAATTACAAACCAGTTTCCTTGATGAACAAAGATGCAAGAGCTTTCAGTAATAGTGGCAAAGTGTACACAAGAACAAAAACAAATCCAAAGGAATATCCACCATGATCAAAAACAAATCCAAAGGAATATCCACCA
>CAJQZJ010000271.1:3234413-3276323 GCA_907164525.1 Lophiomys imhausi | reverse complement strand
ACTATACTTAATTTATTTTACTGTAATTATTACAACCTCCTTCCACCCCTTGTTCTTCCCAACCCCCCTCCACTATGTAGGAGAGAAAGAAGGTTAGATGGAGAAGGGACATGGGTCTCTTTGAACTACTTCTTGATGATTAGGGTTGTAGGATTCTTTTTTTTTTCATTTTTTTTCCTTTATTTTTTATTTCTTCAAGTTACATCTCAATGGCAGTCCCCTCCCTATTCCCCCTCCAGTACCACCCTCCCACCCTCAACCCCCTATCCTCTTCCCTTTTTTTTTTCTTTTAAGTTTAAGGTATATCTTATTTCCCCCTACAGTTTCTCCTTTCAGTCCAACAAATGGCTCTTTCAATTATAATAATAAATACAATACAGTACAACAGAGGTAATTAGGCCACAGTTATGAGGGTTAAATGGCTTAACGTACATTCCCAATGACCAGTCCATATGTATTTGGTACCTGACTTTAACATTCTACTATCTAAACATCTCCATGAGTTTAAAGTTCTATATCTGACTCAACATTCATACTAATTGCAACACAATTTTAAAAGTATCTTCTTAGATGTATAACACTCTCTTGACTATTAAACAACTCAAAATTTAATTATGAGACTCTAGCTATCTGTTCTTCAACCACCTCAGAGACCTGAGAGGGATAAATATATCTGATTTTATAGGAAGTACAGGGCCTGCAGCTTCCCAAACTAAGAAATGACATACCAGTGGCTTCTTGGACATTTCCCATTTTCTCTCCATACATTACAGCATCGCTCTTCAGTCGTTTGGCCCCGCTTCTCTGACAGACATTGATTGTAGAGCAGGGGCTATAAAGGACTTACCTACCCTGTCTTGGCAGAGCTAGGCTGTCGACTTACCTGCTTCCAGGTTTTGTCCTTTTTGGACAGCATTCTGTCTACAGTTGGAGCAAGGGGCTTGTCCTACCAAGAGATAGGTTTGCGACTAATTCAATCATCTCCCACTGGAGATTCTTCGATGCTCATCTTCTACTTGGAGGAGAATAAGGGGGTGCTGTCAGGACCCAGCCATACCACTTCTGGGTATGCACCCAAATGCCTCTTCACGGAATCATAAGGAAGTTTCCTCATCTATGTTTATAGCAGCCTTATTTGTAATAGCTAGAAACTGGAAACAACCCAGATGTCCCTCAACCGAAGAATGGGTTAAAAAACTGTGGTACATCTACACAATGGAATATTATTCAGCTATCAGAAACAATGAAATTATGCAATTTGCAGCCAAATGGATGGAACTAGAAAAGCTCATCCTGAGTGAACTAACCCAGACTCAGAAGGACACATATGGCATCTATTCACTTATAGTAGGATTTTAGCTATATAGTAGAAGGTATCGATACTACAACTAACACACCAAAGGGAACTTGGACATAGACTTCTTATTTTTAATTTTTATTTTTTATTTATTTTTTATATATTAGTTATATTTTTTCTATTTTTTAGTCTTTTTTATCTATTGTAAGCTTATTGATTTGTTTGTTTAGTAGTTCTCTCTCCCAGGCAACGAGACACTTTTCACTGATGGTACTGCTTCATAGATCCCCAATGAATGAAGAGGCTCTTGGCCCTCATACGACCTCTCAACTGAGATGAGGGACTGTTATATAAGGACACCCCACCCCAGAGAAATGGGATGGAAGGGTTAGGAGGTAAAGAAAAAAAATGAAATGTGATGTTTCGGCCTTTTACTACTAACTGTCATGAACTGTTTAGGATAATTAAGAAATGCAAACTAATGGTTATGCAAGCCGGTCATTCTGTTAGGTACTATGACAGCCTATTATAGTTACTTGCTAAGCTAATCAGAAATAAACCTGCTAAGAGACAAGCAACATCTGCTTACCCTAATATAAGAGATAGATAGGGCCTCTTCAAAAAACTCAAGAGATCTGCAGAATATGGCATTCAAAGATGTTTTCGTAACTTTAGATTTTTTTATATCAAGGTTGTAGGATTCTTTGGGGGTAATACCAATCTATGCAGAATTTGAGCAAAACGGGAGACAGCATCAGGAAGAACCAGCAGAGCAGCAGTTTGGGGAGCATCAGCAGCCAGGAGAGCAGCAACCTCTTTCTTCTTTGTAGCTCTTTCTCCTACTTCTTTGTAGAGTGCCTTTTCTCCCACTTCTTTGCAGATCCTCCTTTTTCCACCTTCTTTGTAAGCCATCTTCTCCTGGGGCTCTGGCTTTTTTTCTTTTTTCTTTTTTTTTTAATCCCTTTCTCAAGTCCTCTGAGTTAAACTTGTTCAGCTGGCTAACCCCATGCCCCTACTAGCTCATGAGACAGTTAGAACTATGCACTTGTGTCTTAAGCTGCCTCATACCTGGGATTAAACAAAAACATTCTCATAATTGGCTATTTTAATAAACTCATACCACATGGATGGGAAGTGGACTGCAAAATAAACAAAAAAACTTAAATAAAAAAATTTTTTTAATGCCAAGAAAATAATGAGACAAAATATCTCTCAAATTACCATTGAGTTCATTTTGTGTTGGCCGTATACTGCAGGACATGGGGCTTGCAGTCAAGTGTGGTTTGTAGACTCAGTAAGACTCCATTGTAGAAAACCAATTTTCCTTTGTAAGTAGTTGTCAACTGGCAATAGCTTCTTTGTTAGGGATGGGAGATCATGCCATTCCCCACTCTCAGTGCTGGGACCCCATCTAACTTAGCTGTGTGAAGGCTCTGTGGATGCTTCCACAGTCTGTGAGTTCATATGTGTGTCAGCCTGCTGTGTTTATAAAGCATTATTTCTTTTGTATCTTCAATCCTCCGTGGTGTTTGTAATCTTTCTGCTTTCTCTTCTGCAGAGTCCTCTAAACCCTTAGGGAAGTAGTTTGATGGAGACATCTTGTTTAGGACTGAGTGCTCCAAAGACTTTTACTCTCTGCACGTTGTTCAACTGTGGGTCTGTGTATTTGTTTCTATCTACTGCAGGAGGAACTTTGTTTGATGATGGCTGAGAAACACAACTGATCTATGGGTATAACAAAATGTTATTACAAGTCATTACATTGGTATAGTCATTAAACAGACTAATTGTATTTGGATTTTTCCTATGTTCAATGGCCCATCTAGTTCCAGATTCTTGGGTACCTGAACAGTGTCAGGCATGGGTTCCATTTTGTGGAGAGGGCCTTAAGTCCAATCAAATAGTTGGCTACATTTATAGGGGCCAAAAATCTATGCCAAGACAGGTGTGGGCCATCATGAAGAACATACTACAATTACTGTTTTAATTTGGCATAGTATTAAACTGATTCTCAGTGACTTATTGTACTCATAGATCAGTGTAACAAATCAACTGTCATCAGAAAAGTGTCATCATTTAGAGGCAATAAACAGATACAGAATTGGTCAAGTATTATGGGATAAGAGACCTCAGAATGCTAAGCTATAAACTGGGCATCTGAATCACAGCCACTGTGAACCTGTGTTAAAAAGCTGTGGCCTCACTCTCAACTGTGGATGGGGCTGAGTTCAGACTGTTCTTCTCACAAGATGGCCTTCTTTAAAGAATTGCATATATTATGATGCATATATGCACTTGAAAGTGAATACACTTGAAAGCAAGGACATGAATAGAATGCCCTGGCATGTCTACCTTATCTCATCACCAATATTACTGGCTCTTTACACATGACCAAAGATTATAAGACATAACATCAGCTGTATTCCTTCACTGTAGTTGTATTTGCTTAAGTTAACAATAAATGTCACCTCATGTTTTACTTGTTTTAATAATAAAAATGAGAAGAGCTTTGCAATACTCTTGAACTCTAAAAAGAAAAAAAAGCCCCCTTTGGCTCACCCAATTAATATGCCCCATTAAAATTAAACATCTCATCCTAACACAGGGTTTCCACCTTTACCTTTATAAACTGCCATTTTACTATAAGCCACATCTAGAGGTAATTCTTTGTCCCCTGGGAAAAATACTCCTTCTTCCTCTCTCTTGTTCTCTTCTCCTTCTCCCTAATCCTCTCTCTCTTGTCTTTATCTCATATTCATTGCCCTTTGTCCCTCTGGGGCAAGTGAATCTCTTTTGTACTAAAAGCGTAGTCTTGGGGTCCTGGGCTGATACCGATCATTGCAAAAACCATAATCAAAATATATTGTATGAAAAAGATCTATTTTCAAAACAAAACAAAAAGGAAGGCACAGCCCTTTATATTGAAGAAAATGCATATGAAGTTTCTGTCAGAACAGTAGACAAAGAAGTGCCTGTAAGAAGAAAGCTCCATGCAGACACTTTATGTGATAAACCTCTGGTAACACAGCTAGAAGTGAAGCTAGTTTATGATGGACATTGTATTCATGGCTGCTTTTAATGATACAAGTGCTATGAATACTTCAGACTAAAAAGAAATAAATGGGCTAAAACATAAATAAGTAATAAAGATACTATGATATGTTAGAATCTGCTTTCAAACAGGGATTTAGAGAGATAAAGTCTGATCAAGTCATCCCTGAAGGGAAATACAGAGGCAGGAACAGTGATTAGAGATTGTGTAGTACTTGAAAGAATAATTTCAGAAGCCAATTGGATGGAAACATTATTATAGGATATAGTATTGAAACAGATACAATGTAAAGAATGTACAAAATATAAGAAATTCTGTGCATATTGGAATTTTCTTTGGTATCTATTATTTTTTCCTGTTTATTTCTGACTGTGTTCATTTGAATCCTCTCTTTCTCTTGGTTAGTTGAGCCAAGGGTTTGTCAATTTAGTTTGTCTTCTCAAAGAACCCCCTATTTGAGTTGGTGATTCTTCGTATTATTTTCTTTGCTTGTATATTGTTGATTTCAGCTCAGAGATCTATTATCCCTTGCCATTGACTCTGTTTGTGTTTGTTTTGTTCCTGTTTTTCCAAATTTGAGTTTTCTAGATGGACTATTGGGTTTTGAAATTCCATCTTAATTTTACTTGAGTCTTCCTAAATGCTTTTATCCCTTTTGAATTTAGTTTTCAAGATTGTCTTTGTAATTACCATCAGCCTTATATGTTTCCGTGGGTTTTAGTCAGGCATTTATTTCCTTAAGCACTTTCTCCTTGATTTCATTAAGCTGTTTCTTTTTGTCTTCTTTAAACTCCTTAAATTCTTTGAGGAAGTGTATTATCATTTCATTTCTGTGTCTTGGAGCTCATTTAGATAATTCTCATTGCCAAGCATTTTTATAAGACTGGTAGGTTTTGGAGAGAAAATACTGGCTTGATACACTGTTGGAATAGATGAGATGAGATCTTGGCAGGTGGAGTGTGGACTTCCTTTATTAGATTTAAGTGTGTTATGGATAATCAGTGTTGGAGAGAAGAATGGACTTGTAGCAGATTGGGTCTAGAGGTTAGAAGTAGCTTGTGTGGAACACAGACAGGTGGTCAGATTTTGCTCTTGGCTGGGTATGCAGGACATGCTCCTGTTCCAAGGTAGGAGTGTGGGAGAAGTAATGATTCTGAGTGTAAATGTTCATATATGACGTGGGAGAACTCTGTTGTGTGATGGATAAGTAGGGAAGATACAGGCCAAGCCTAGAGTGAAAGATGGGAAGGCTAGGCTGCTTCACTGGTGTGGGAGCCAGGCTAAATCTTGTAGATTAGCGAAAAGGTGTGGATGAAGAGGTCAGGGATACACATCAGCCTAGACTCTGGAAGAGGACATGGGAAGTTTGCTTATTAGGTTGGTAAATTTCAAGTGTGAAACATAAATTGTTGGAAAACATGGATTTCAATAAACTTAAAAAAAAATAGAAAAGCTGAAAGAAACAAGAGCCCCAGAGATAACCAGGGTGAGAAGACTCTGGGCCTTCTGCCTGTGATTTGAGACTGCAATTCATTGAGAACTAGACTTTTTTGTTTGTTTCTTTCTTTCTGTTCTTCACTATTACTCAAAATGAGCTAATTGTTCAATCTAGTACATTTTCACTATGTTTTGGCCAATGATCTCTACTGCATGCACAGAGCCTCTCTAATTGTTATGGGTCTGGGGTTATTCAGAATTTCACCAGTCTGACAATGAACAAAGATTAACAAAGAGGAAACTTTTACTCATAAACTGCCAGGTCTACACCCAGAGCGAAGGATTCAAGAATATAGCACCTAGACACCTCAGTCTGGGTTTTATAAAGGCAAAGAAAGTTACATTCTGCTCTCATGCAAGCAGAAAGTCCTCTCCTGAAAGAGAAGCATTTGTTTACAGAAGCAGAAACAGCAAGTGACCTTATGACATATTACCTTGCAGAAACAGCAGTTTTCTTAAAATTGTATAAGACCAGGCATTTACAAAAATCAACACTTCATAACCCTTAACATTTGGAAGTCCATTTTTGCTTTATAATCTCTTAAGCACAGTAATCTTAAACTTTTTTTTGTTTACCATTTTTTATGTTTTATTTATTACTTCAGGTTACATCTCCATCACACTGCCCTCTTTCCACCCCTCCCAGTTCCTCCCTTCCACCCTCTACCTCCTATCTTAAACTTTTTAAATGTAAAGTTACCATCAACATAATGTTAGCTCTCATATTCTTCCCTTGAGTTGTGTTCTGAGTCAAATCTTTGTCTCTGCAAAGGGTACCTGTTCTTATTGAAGCTAATTACCACCATCTTAATAGCTTCTAAGCAGGAATTTAAATATCTGTTAAGGCATTAATGACACAGGAGCCTATGGTAATCAACAGGACAAGGAAAGCTAAGGGCTCTGTGGTGGCTGGCAGCAGAATTACTAGCCAGGAAGAACCTAGGAATGAGAATTTGTTTTTTAGAGTTTCTTGTTTGTTTGTTTTGGGTTTTGTATTTTATTTAACACCTCCCTTTTAAAGAGTTTTTTTTTTTCCCCCAGAGCACAGCCAAGTTATTTAAGTTATTTTTAATTATTTCCAAGTGGTTTGAATAGTGAAAACAACTTTCTGCTAAAGCCATACAGTAACCACCTTGTTCTGCATAGAGCAGTAATGCAGACAGATCTGTTTTTTTCTGTTTGTTTGTTTGTTTCTTTTTTTTTGTTTTTGGCATCGTAGGTTTTTTTGAAGTTACTGTTAGCCATTACTGTACAAGTGACTCCAAGATTGGTTCCCATGGGCAACATTTTCTAGTTTGTGGATTCTGGTTTACTTCACCCTTCTCCACCCCTAACACTAGATAGAAAAGGGAAAGAGGATAGAGGAAAGGGGGCATCCTTATTGTTAGAATACTTCTAGCTGATTAGGGGTATCGAGTTATTTAATGCAAGTTTGATCTTTGCCGTCAGGATATCTAATTTCTCCTTGTTTCTTCTTTGCACATGACTGCTTAACAAACCATAACCAACAGCATCCAACCACCAACCAACACCCTACCCATCTGAGTTCTAGCATTTATTTATCATCTGAAAAGTCTCCAGAATTCCAAACATCACACAAAGGTAGAAATTATATGCAGTTGTCAAACCCATACCTCTGCTACAGCATGAAGTAAACCATAGTTACCTTCTGTGAAACAGCCTCATATACCTACACCTAGGATTATAGTTCTGTGTTTTTACAAAAACCATAAGCTTAATCATAACAGGTATTAGGAGGGGAACTGTACATGTTTCCCTGAACATGGAGGCTGGAAAGGCGTGTATCTTTGCATACATGTGTTTTCTTCCTACTAGATTATCATAAACATACATGCAGGGGAGCAGAGATATCAAGATACAGAATTTCAGGGATTGACGAATAGGTGAGCAAGAGTACATACAGTCCTTCAGAACTTGCAAACCAGTCAGCTACAAATGGGAAGCAAAAGAAGGAATGTCCACCTACTGAAGTGATGTGTAGGAGCAGTGAGATATTTATGGCAAGTTTACATTTGCACTTAAAGGGGGATCTAGACATATATCCCATGAAAAGACAGATGGGATGCAGAGGGCAAGTGGCACACTGCACAGCTGGAGGGTTTGCCCATAGGAGCCAGCAGGTGATGGATTGGGGGAAGAGCGTGACTCGGTGGTCCCTGATGGTTGCTGAGTTCTGGGGTTGCAGGTAGAGGTGGGGTGGCACTTGGGAGATGGGACATAGAGTGCCTTTATTTTATCTTTTTAAAGTACATCATAGAATACCACAGTTTCTTGTATGACTCAGTTTATCCAAAGAGATTAAATTTACAAAGACAGCAAAGGAAACCAAATCCACAGTTTTAACTCAGTTTCTATTAGCCCGAGTGGACCTTATATAAGAAGAGACATTCCATAGGTTAGTGACAAAGTGCTTAAATCATTGTCTTGCTATATAATAAGATAGAAATATGTCAATTTTTGGTGCTCATATCTGTGATCTTAACACTTTAGCTACTTCTCTATTTCCCCATATTTTATTTTTTCTTTTATCTCTTTGTATCCTAGTTCATCCTGTTTCTTGAGCCTCTGTTATTCCTTAATGTAGAATAATACAGATGTCTGTTATCTTAGTCTATTTAAAACCCTAGCCAGATGCTATCTCATGACATTAAACCTGTTAGTCTTCTGTCTTTTTTTTTTAAGTGATATTTTTAGTCAGAAGACCCAACTAGGTTGCTGGTCCCTGATAGTGTCTGTCAAATTGACATTAAAACCTGGGCAGAGACTAACAGCCCAAAGACAGGATGTGACCTAGGCTGATTTTTTTTTTGTTTGTTTTTTTGAGATGTTTCTTTTCTGAAACTTTCCTATTTTGTTCTGTTTCTGGCAGCATTTTCTGTCTTGACCCTTTTAAATGGGTTTCTCAGGCTTACTTCTCTGGGTCCTAGGCCGGTATATTGTATTAGTTCAGGTATATATTTGTACATACCCTTCTATTTAGAGTGAAAACTAGAATTGGTCAAATTACTAGAAGTATCTCTGCATATATCAAACCACTAATGCTTGCAAACCCAATGAATTTTGAGAACATTCAAGGACATTTTGGTTTAGCCCATGACATTATTCTGAGATAAAGCTGACATCTAGAAGGCCTGTTATTTAGTCACTTTGTAAAAGAAAAAAAGAGTTATTGAATATAGCAAACAAAACCTCATTTATGTTGCCTTCATTGAAGAATGCAGATTATTGTATTTTTAATCATCATAACCTTTTCAGTGTTGTTTCATATTTTTCAAACAACCTTGTTTTCATTATTTTTGTCCTTATGTGTTATTCTTATTCTCTGGACAAGGATCACCACACAAAAATCCATCCCAATCCAAAGTATCTTGGAGACCCACTGAGATCTAAATACATCATTTGTTTTAAACAAGAGTTAAATCTATATTACATATACATTATGCTGTTGTAAATTAAGATTAGCTATTTATAGATTTCTGGCCATTAATTTTCTTGCTATAAGCTTTAAATTAACTTTTGTTACAGATTTTACAGATCTTTAACCATACCTAACAAACTCACAAATGTTAAGGTACAGAAAGTTTGCATAATAGTCTTACAAAAGTTTTTGAGAGTTAAGTGAACCCCCTTCCCCCCCAAAAAAAAAGAGTAAGAACTGGTGGAAATAATCCCCATTAGGAATAGTCTATTGGTCTATTCTTCTCTTTTGTTTTTGCTCTCCTTTCTCTGTCAAGTAGTCAGGTGGCCTGATTCAGGACAGAGATTTTGGAGGAAACTTTTAAATGAGTATGTTTGAGTCTAGAGGAGGGGAAGAGAAAGCCCAGTTCCAGAGCCAGCTTTTCTTTGAAGTAGAACGAACAGCATAAAACAACATTTTAATATTATACATACCTAAATGACACCTGAGTTCCTATAAAACTGAATCTGTGACCAAGGTGAGGGACCAGAGTTAGTTCAGAACAAAGAAGACCTAGAGATAAAACAAACAAACAAACAAACAAAAACACATTTTTTTTTCTTGATCTCTGGATGTAGAGAGAGGACACTACAGGAAAGAGCTGAGAGATGCACCCGTTAGCAAGGAGCCTGTCTGCACTGCAGCTGTGCCTACTGCCTTCACACCAATCTGGCTTCTGGCTCGCACATCTGCATGAAGCTATGGGCACACCAGAAAACACAGATTCATCAAACACTAACTCGAAAAGACAGCATTCATACAGTCAGGGGGATTCAGACAAAAAACAAGCATTTGGCGGTGACTTGTTTTACACACTCAAAAGCCAACCTCCATCTTGGCTTTTTCAACAAGGGCCAGCAACATCCTGGTAGTTCCTCTAATGCAGGAATCAAGGCTGTGTCCAGTGTTTTTCACAAGTCCCACAAATATGTACTATAGACAAAAAGGATCCTTATCCATACCTTTGGAGGTTTTCTGATGCTTCTTTTTTCACAGTCTAAGTGTTGAGAATCTGCCAATGGCTCCTTACAAACACTGGGCCTCCTCAATTTCTTGGCTCCTCGCATGCTGGGAACACTCAGGGCCTCAAAACTCTATCATTAAAGATCCACAGCTCCCTCCAAACAGTTGGCCTATCCAATTTCTCAGCTCCCAGTATGCCTGGAGCCCCCAGGGTCCTTAGACTGGCAAAAAAAAAAAAAAAAAAAAAAAAAAGGGATGGATCAAGTTGAACATCCAAATCCTGGATTAGCTCACAAATGTTATGGGTCTGGGGTCATTCAGAGATTCACAAGTCTAGCAACAAATGAAGTTTAACAAAGAAGAGGCTTTTATTCATATGCTGGGGCCTGGTTTACAATGAGGACTGGGGATTCCTGAATGTAGTACCTAGCCAACAAAGTCAAGAATTTATAAAGGCAAAGAACACAAAGTTACATTCTGTTCTGCAAACAGAAGATCTTCTCATGCAAGACAAGATTTTGTTAACAGAAAAAGGAACAGTGGTTGATCAGCAATTGGCCTTATGACCTTGCATAAACAACAGTTTTGTTAAAACTGTACAAGACCTGGTAATTATAAAAGTTAATCCTTAACAATTCTTAACATTTGGAAATCTTTTTTGCTTTATAATTCTCTTAAGCACAGTAATTTTAAACTTTTAAATAGAAAGTTTGTTATTAACGTATTGTTAGTCATCACATCATGACTGTCTTGCATACTGTAGTAATTCCCTTGTCATATCTCTCTTCCCCCACTCCACTTCTTAAAGAGATTTTAAATACAGAAATGGCATGTTAGTTAAATACTGAAGTTTTAATATGGCTATTTCTC
The DNA here is from genome assembly GCA_907164525.1 of Lophiomys imhausi. Lineage (NCBI taxonomy): Eukaryota > Metazoa > Chordata > Mammalia > Rodentia > Muridae > Lophiomys > Lophiomys imhausi. The sequence continues at coordinate 3,265,166 of CAJQZJ010000271.1, read as the reverse complement.
AGCTAGAGATGAGGTAGACATGTGTGGAGTGATTTGCAAGCTCTTACTGATTATGCCTATTGTAATGGGCTCAGCAACTTGTGTTTTTCAAAATATGCCACTATGGATCTGTATCCAGTAGGGAATTCAGCCTTGTTCAATATCAAGGCAGAATTGCATGCTCCTCCATCAGAAGGTCAAGGTTAGGTACATCCAGGCAGAAAAGGGTGGAATACAGATTGGGATCCCATCCGTCACAGGATGTCCTAGAGAGGTGGGAGAAAGAATTTTCTCTGCTGTCTTCAAGTGTTATAACTCTCTTAGCTAAGGTACCAGTGCTTGGCTGGGCAGTTTCAAGAAACCTGGAGCTCTTGAACTGAGCCAAGTGATTTCAGGGTTTTGACTTGGCTCACAAATGGATCTGAAGTCTGTTTAGGGGACAGACAGTGGCTAGCCACTGCAGTGGTGGCACTGTGTCAGATTGTGCTGGAGAGGCAGCAGAAGCTCAGAGCCTCTCAGCAAGCTTTCGAGGCAGTCACTGGGGTGGCAATGGTGACCAAAACATGGGCCTGGCTAAACAGCTCTGGTGGCAGTGGGGGTAGGGTGTGAGCTGGCACTCCAGGTACTCAGGGACAAGCCTCAGCTGCTAGTGGTAAGAGACCTAGCTAGGCAGCAGTGGTGACATATAAACCTACATTCCATGATAGCTTATCTAATCAGGCAGATCCAGTGTTAATTTACTCATGGGGGAAGAGCCCTCTCCCACCCCCAAGCCAAAAATAACAGCTGAGTCTTAGATGGTCATGGTAGAGGAATGGAGAAAGAGAGTTTATTCCATGAATCAAGGACATTATAAACCTTTGGGCACTGGGAGGGGTTTTGGAAGTGAATGAATTTAGTTTGCTGAGCCTAAGAGTGCCAGGAATACTTCATTTACATGGCAGTAGCACAGTCCTATCATAAGAAGGGGAACACAGTACCTAATTATTATATGGGCAGCAGGGGTTGAGTCAGGAAGAACTCCAGGTACAGTTAGAGGCATGGACAAATGTCATTGGCTGAAAGCTAAGGCACCTAGAGAGATCTCTTTAGTATGAGGAAGTACCTCCAGTAATCCCCAGGTGTTCACTTGGTGGGTTTCTTATTAGGAAGGGTTGGACTTGTAACTTCCCTGTGGGCTATGTGACATTCCTTAGAGGATCTGGAGTTTTCCCAGATCAGGAAGATGAGGGAACCTCACTCAAAAAGGGAGTCAGTCATTTTGCTCTGAGCTCAGGGGCTTTCCAGTAATGCCAGACTTCAACCTTAACAGCAGAAATCCCCCACATGCCATGTATTTCCGGTCCCACATGTTTGGTTTTGGATTTCTTATTTCTGTGTAAGATTTATCCTTTCCATTGCCTTCCTCACCATAGCTATTTTACTGTTTAGGTTCAAAACCCTGGAGTAATATTGGCTTTGTTGTCTCTCATCGTCTATTGTAAATCATGGAATTATTGACTTGCATCCATTCAAGTGTCCTAATTCATCTGTGTACCTTACAAGGTTTCACTAGACACATTATTTTTCCTAACATCATAATAGGCCTACCCACGCTTGTTATCTATCCATGATAATCACAAAATACTGATCATGGACCTATGCCAGCTTTTCATTGCCTGCAAAGCCCACAGAGACTTCCTTAATTTTATATGCCTATTCTATAGTCAAGTTCCTGCTCATATAAGTGATAATGACATCACAATTACACTGTATATTTTAGCCTCTGAAATTCTTGTTTCTAACAAAAAAAATCACCTTCTCATTTCTTCTATCCAACCCTCACAAAGTAGGCATACTTATGACGTAGAATCAATTATGAATCAAAATAGCTTCAGTAATTAGAAATACATATGTATTTTAATTAATTGCATGCAGTATAAAAACTGTTTTGTGTTAATATGAAGGTATGGGTATATAAAAGGTTAGTCTCCCAGGTTTATTCTATCAGGGACTATATAAAATATAATGTTACATACATTTCAGAATTGATCTGAATGTATTGACTTTAGTCAGTTAAACTATTTAGCTGCCATGCTCTTATTTTAGCTCAAGAAGAAATGGTCATAACAATCATAGAGTGAAAAAATATAAGTTGATATGTTCAAATTTGATCTATTTTTTCATAGATGATTGTGATTATTTCTAGATTTAAAAATACATTTATTTATGAGTGTTTAGTATGCATGTATGTTTGTGTGACACATGGATACTGGATTCCTTTGGAAGCTAGAAGACAGACTGTAGTTTACAGATGGTTGTGAGGTTCCTTGTGGGTGTTGGAAATAGAACCCAGGTTGACTGGAAAAGGAGTCTTTGCTTTTAACTTCTGAGGCATGTCATCTCTCCAGCTCCATGTCTGAACATTTGAAATGCCTTATTCATTGTTAAGCATTAGGATTAAAGCTTGAGCTAGAAAGATGACTCACCCATTAAAGGGTAAAGTTACACACTAAAATATAAAAATTAAGCTCAATGTACAGATGAATTTTGAATCTATATTTTTGTGTGGAGCACAGTTTCATCATACTAAGTTTGTAATTATTTCATTTCAAACAAACATATATATTTTAACAGAAAATAAGTGATACATGTTTGAGTACTTTCCTGTCTTCAGTATGAAGTGTCAGGTATGAAAATTAGTTTCCTTTAAACTGTTAACAGTTTGAATGCAGTGCAGTTTTGACGTCAAAGTTGGCATTAGGCATTTCTTTTAGAGACTGGATCTGGAGATCCAGTCTAGACTGGTTTAGAGAAAAAAATGAATGGACAGAGACCTACACACATGACTGTGAGCCAGGTGTATGCTCCCTGGGTTTTCCTTTGTTTCAGGAAATGCACAATATCTAATATCTTCAAATGTCTAGTTGTGAAACTGATGGAGACAGGAAAGGTATTTATTTGGCAAGAATATGTGAATACATGTAGTTTATATGTTCAGCTATGGAAGTTGTCTATCACTCCATTGTTGGATTTAAATATGACTTGTGAATTTTCTCAAGTGCCCCACATTACACAACAGAATAATTCTCAGGGCCAGGACCTTGGTATCTCCCATTCACATTGTAGTTTCATGTATTCCTATCCAATAAGCCTTTATCCAAATAATGCTCGGGGAAATTAACATGAGTTTTACCATGTAGTGCTTAATATTTGGTTGTGTTTGCAATTTTTACACTGTAAGTAAAAAAACAAAACAACAACAACAACAAAAAAAAACCCCAACCAACCAACCAAACAAACAAAAAAAAAAGACCAAAAACAGAGTAGCAAATGTCAAGCGATTAGAGACAGAATCATAGACTGGGCACATTTGGCCAAGGGAAAAAGAATGCCTCCCTTCCCCCACCCTGAGTCCAGGCTGTTCAATATCACATGCTTTGTATTATATTGCAAAGGTTGTCTTTACCCAAATTTAAGAATGTCATTTAGTTATTTGGAAATACATAATATCTTGGTCTTTTTGTTGCATCATTTAAAAATTATATTTATAAAGGAGGTAACCAAATGTGAATCTGGAAGCTGCTTGTCGTGTTGTATGAAGGTAAAGCTCTCCTGTAGGTACCACACTGAACTGTAAAACGCTAACTAACATGGTGTTTGGTCTGTTCTTTTCTGATGCCCCCTTAGGCAGAACGCTTTCCAAGTTGTTGCTGTGGATGGTGTCTGCAGTGGAATTCTTCAGTGCCTCTCTGCTGAAGACTGCATGGATTGGCTCCAAGCAATAGCAGCTAACATTTCAAACCTCACAAAGCACAATGTAAGTACTGATTTAAGGAATAAATATATAGCCAGAAAGTCTTTCGGCCTTTGTAGGCTTATTCAGTGGCATTTAACTTTCCATCATCTGCTTAGTGCCATTCAAAGAACAAGGGTCCTTCTACTTCCTCAGAAAGCTTTTCTGAAACACAAGAGAAAAATCACCTCCTGTGAAAGTGCAGATACAAATGACCTTCTAGAAAAAGGAACTGCTTGAAATAAACATAATACAGAATTTGGCATGGAGATGGTATATTTAACTAAGGCGTCCTAGGCCAACAGGCAACTGAATTTCAAGGAAATGTTATTGATTTGTCTTCAGTGATCTTAGGACTGCAGCTGAGAATATGTGAATGGGAAGGTCCAAGAGACAGGAGTTAGCATGGAGACTGACGTTTTCCCACGGAACGTTGTGAGCGCAAGGCTAGTGAGTGAACATCCTGTGGGATGCAAGAACTTGTGCAGCACATCCAGGTCTCTGTCAATAGAAATAGCTTCTCATAAACTGTGTTTCTCACACCTTTTCTTCTCCCTCAATTTCTGTGTGTTTTTGTGGTTATCGTGTCTTTTTTTTGTCATTAAATTGAAATAATTTATCCTTTCTCGGTATTAATTCTAGAAAGCTAGTCTAACAAAATTTGAAAATCATGAACCAAGGAGAAGTAGAGAGCTTAGTCTACAAAATGTGTTCTGGGGAAACATGAGGACCTGGGCTTGATTTCCAGAATCCATTTAAAAAAATCCTAGTGCCCTAAATTTTTAATCAGCACTGGGGAAAAAAGAAACAGTCTAATCAGTGGAACCTGCTGGCTAGGAAGCCTAAACCACTTGAGAAGCTTCAGACAAGTGGATGTACTGGAGAACTGATGAGTGACATCTGAAGTTGCTCTCTAGCATCTATACACATGAATGTGCACTCCCACATGAACTCACATGCTTTTACACACACACACACACACACACACACACACACACACACACACACACACACATTAATGTCACCGTGTTTAATGTGGATAGTATTATAGATCATTCCATTTTTGAAAAAAAAATACTGTGGTCATGCGTTCCTATGCCTCTGTTCCTTTCTCTACCCTCAGTTATTTTGTAACAGAATATTTGTGAAATCCTCAGGGAACCTCAGAAGTTTAAATTCAGGAGTTAGCAAAATTTGCAACTCCTACCAACTCATGAACCCACAACTCTTTCTTAAAGCAAATGCCCCTCTCAGCCAGAGTAACAGTGCAGATTTTTAATTTGGGTCCCAGAAAGATCTTAGTAAATATATCATATCTTTCTTCAAAATAAGAAAGGCCAAGCTGTTATAATCAACTGTCTTGTATTTGTAATGCTTTTTAAATATTCAGGGAGTGAGATTATGGATGGGGTGAAGTTGAGTTACACGGTGGTGCTAATACAGAAGAGAAAGTTTAAATTATGCCTGAACAAATACAAACAGACCGAGTACTCATAAGCCTCACCAAGGTGTCCTGTTAAAGCTGAGGTACTGAAGATTGTAATTCTCTCATTTCTGTTTCTGTGCCAATGCCTTATATGACTTTATGTTTCATGGTGCCAATGGCAAGAATGCCTTACGCATGAACCATGGCTATATGTGTGAGAAACACTTTTTTTTTTTTTTAAGAACAGAAAACTGAGCTTTCAATAATTTCTTTCCCTCACAGCCAGATTGAAATTGTCAATGGCCTAGATCCTAAGAATCCTCTTAGAAAATCTGTTCCTTGGAAGACATATTTAGTTAGCGGATCATAAGGCAACTGACAGCACTTGAAAGCCTAGTATTGAGAAAGAGAACAAGCAAAGGTGCAGAAGCTGTGGCAGCAAAGATCCCAGCTTCATGGCTCAATTTTCACCCTGACAAATGCTCATCATGGAAGGTAGGAAACAGACGCCACCTCTGAACTCTTAGTGTTAGTTTCCTTTTTGTAGCTACGATAAAACACTCTGGCTCGAGAAACTCGAGAATTGATTTGATTTATCCTCCATGGTCCATCTTGAGGCAAGTCAGAAGAAGAAATCAAACAGGAGTTCGACACAGAAACCATGGAGAAAGCCTGCTAACTCTTAGACTTCTAGGGATCTTGTTTAGCCACCTTCTTATAAAGCCCAGGGTCACCTGTCCAAGGAATTGTGTCTCCCATGGTGGACTGAGCATTCCTACATCAATTTATACTCAAGTAAGTCTCCCACAGACATTCCCACAGGCCAGTGTGATCTAAGAAACTCCTCAGTTGCAACTTCCTTCTGAGGAGACTCTCAGCTGTGTCAAAGTAACAGGAACTGGGGCATCTCATTTCTACTACTGGGGGCTTCCATGCTTGCTCTGCCACTACTGTAAAATAACTTTCTATTAATTATTTTGCTGCTCTGTTGTGTATGTGCATATTTAAACTTCATGGCATTTTGTTCTAGTCAGCTCTCACTAAGAAATAGTTACGATTATAGTGTAAACTGATATGTATAGCACTACATCAGTGTTGATTTATAAAAGTGTGAAAAGAGAAAGTCATATTTGCCTCGCAGAATTCCACCCAAGACAGTTAAATGTTAATTCTAGTTCTCTTACTTTTTCTTATTATAAGGAAGTTCTAGAAACGAATCCTTGTATAAATGTTTAGAACTGATCTTCTGTTGCCATTATTTAACTAATCTTTGCCACTATGTTGAGGGAGGGTGTCTGCTAATAATTGATATACATGATTGCATTTCTCTAAAAAATACAAACAATGGGAATCAATATACAAAAATTCCTCACAGATATTATTATATATAATATTTATGTAAATAAATTTTAAAAATATCAAAGTATATGTAAAATTGTAACTTTTAACAAATCACATTTGAAATGAAATAAAACATTTGTACATATGTACATATAATGATTAAATCTAATAAGAGAGACTTCAGATCAACATTAGTCAAAAGACAAGACCACTGTATATAAATACAGGATATACTTCACCAACAAGATAGAGTAATTCTACACCTATGTTTTGACATTGGGGTTTTCATTTTCCTAAGAACAAAAGACTAACATACACAGAATGACAGATAGCTCTGTTAAAACCACAGTGGGGGGTTTTAGTCTTTAGATAGATCACACAAACTGAAATTCCAAAGAGAAACTTCAGAGTTGAATTATGCCATTCAACAAATGCAATTAACACAAAACTACAGGATACTAGTAAATGCTCAATATTCACAGAATAGACATTACTCCAAAAGTACATGGAATTTTGCCTAAAACAGATTGCATTTGAGTCCATAAAACAAGCCTTCATAATTTCAGAACAATGATGTAGTTTTTTTTGTATCTTATCATAACCTAGTGGCATAAGCAAGAAAAAAAATGGAGAAAGAAGTCACAAAGTCTAAGGAACTTCTTAGAGGCTGAAAAATGCACTGTCAAGTGACCATTGAGTTAGTGAAGAAAAGAGGAATGAAATTTTAAAAATTCAACAATCAAATATTAAAATCTATCTTTTTTAGACTATTTGTAATCTCTAAAGTTGTTTTATGCACAAAGCTAATATACGTGTGTCTCATAAAAATTTTGAGAAATCTCAAATAAAAGACTTAATAATGTGCCTCAAGAAATACAAACAAAATCTACAATAGTAGGTGGAAGGAACAAAAAGGTCAGGGATGAGATTAATGAAATAAATGAAAGAAATTGTAGAATCAATGAAATGAAGAATTACTACTTTGAGAAATATCAGGATTGATAAACCAGAGTAATGAAAAGAAAGATGCATATTAAAAAATTAGAGATTAAGGAGAGTGCCTACTCCTCATCTTTTACACAGCCTTTCCTGCAAGGAGAGTTGCCAAACTTTTGGATTTATACCAATCTGATAGGAAAAGTGAATCCAACACCCCTTATGTGGTCCTGGTATTAAACTCAGGTCTTCATGATTCTAAGGCCAATACTTTACTGGCTGAGTAACAACAGGCTTTTAAAAAATTTGTATTGATGGATCCAAGATGGCGGCAGCCCACATGGATGTATTTTGAACATGGGGAAAACAGCTATAACACCAAAGATGCTGAGCAATAATGTGAGTGGTGAGAACCTGTTGGGTTTCACCCAGCGACCAGGGTCTATTAGAGTCTTTGGGCAAGACTAGCCTCTCTCAGACACTCAGAAAAACAGACCAATAGACACCTCAGAAGCCACTGACTCCAGGAAGCAGAATCATCACCAGGAAAGGGACTGGGGTAGGAAACACTCAAATACCCAGCAAGCAGGTCTGAACCCCAGACAGGGTTACTCACCAGCCTCCTGGGCTCCCAGATTCCATGTAGGCATTCCGACATCAAGGGGAAGATCAGTGGAGCCGCAGGAACAGATATACTCTGAGCAGAACCATTGTGGCTGCCAACCACAGCACATTCTGAGCTGCAGGATGGCTGCAGGACCACAGTGGAGTGGTGGTCTGGAAAACACAAGCATATTTGGGCTTTTCCCAGAGGGGTGTTGGACATCTAGGCCACTGTATTGGATTTGCAGTCACTGGGAAGAATACTGCAGCTAGAGAGAGCAGCGGGATACACTTCCGGCAGTGGGTTCCACTGCCGGCACCATTTCAGTGTCCTGGGACTTGGACCACAGCAGCCCCAATTGCCAGTATCCACAGGACAGCTCCAGCACAGACACAGAAGCGGTGAGATAAGAGTGGGCAGAAAGGTGGGTGGCCAGGTTGGAAGGCTGCTTGGATCTCCACTGGGTCCAAGCCCTGGAGGGGCTGTGGGGTTAATATCAGACTCCTTTGCTAGTGCTGGCTTCTCAGGTGGGAAACCAGATCTTCAGCATATATAATTCCACCCCTGGAGCAATGAGGTCTTGACCTGGGTGCACTGCTGAGTGACTCAGACTAAAGGGCTTAGTGCTTAGGGCTGAGAGGCACAGAGGTGTCCCAGGGACCATCTAGAAAGGTGCAAGCCCATCTGGGCCTGCCCAGCAGGGACAACAAAGAACTCAGTACTGTAAATATAGACACTAAAGGATCAGAGTCACCAGATACGAACACCGAGCGCCTCCTGCCAGGAAAATGTACTCCTTCCCTGTCCGATCCTTTCAGGTCTCCAGCTGGTGGACTCAACCCCCAAACTTGGGACCTCCAGAGTCCACAACATCTCTGCTTGGACACCCAGGAGTGTACAAGCAGAGCTGCTACATGCTGAATACCCAGCATACAACACAGAGAGCTCTGACTCGGGAGCAATGAAACAATCCCGGGCCATTGCTCATTGCCTGGGAGATGTGGGCTGTAACAGATCACAGTGCTTCTGGCTATTAGATGCACATTGATCCTGAGAACCCCCCTGAGAGCAGCTTGGGAGGACCATGTACACATTCTGACACATAAGCTTCAGAGGAACTATAGACCCTGCCAACAGTCTGTGGCCTGCCAACCTGTACCATCATCTATACAAAGACCAGCTGGATCCCAGGAACCTACAGGAACACATCCCACCACAACTCCTGACTTGAGTCCTCAATTGGGACAAAACAGGAAGGGATGAGCTTTGGGAGAAACATTGAGAACAAACCTCCACACAAGGCCCCATCCAACCTGTGGAGAGCTACAGATCACCAAGCTACATGACTTCTACACCAAAGCACCCTTCTTGGCACCAAGCCCAGAAGGCACCAAAAACAAACAGCTAAGAATAACCAAATGGCTAAAAGTCGGTGAAAAAACAGATCCATCAAAAGTCAGGGAAATATGACTCCAACAAAATGCAGCTATGCTAGTACGGCAAGCTCTGACCACTCCCCCACAGCTGAAACACATGAAAACGATGTCAAATCTATATTCTGGAAAGTGATAGAATCCTTTCAAGAAGAATTTAAATCTCTGAAGAAATTCAAAGTTTCCACAATTTCACAAGAGAAAGCAAAGGAGAACACCATTAGAGATCTCCAAGTCAAAGTGGCTCAATTTGAACAGGAAAGAGAAAAGGCAACAAGCAAATTGGAGCAGGAAACATATAAAACGAATAAAATATTTCAAGACTTGAAATTGGAAGTAGAAGCAATAAAGAAAACACAGACAGAAATAAGAGTGGAAGTGGAGAATCAAGGGAAGAGAACAGGAACCACAGACATGAGTATCAAAAATAGGATACACGAGATAGAAGACAGGACCTCAGGCATGGAAGATTCGATGGAAGAAAACAGTACAACAACAAAAGAAAATGAGAAATCTAAACAATTTCTCACCCATAACATCCAAGAAATCAAGGACTCAATGAAAAGACAGAACCTAAGAATTATAGGCATAGAGGAAAAAGAAGACTCCCAACTCCAAGGTCCAGGAAACATCTTCAACAAAATCATAAAGAAAACTTCCCAAACCTAAAGAAACATATGCCAATAAAATTCCAAGAGGCATACAGAACACCAAATGGATTAGATCAGAAAAGAAACTCCTCTTGCCACATAATAATTGAAACTTGAAATGTACAGAACAAAGAAAGAATATTAAAAGCTGTAAGAGGAAAAAGGTCAAGTAACATGTAATGGCAGACCCATCAGAATTACACCTGACTTCTCCTCAGAAACTTTAAAAGCCAGAAGGGCCTGGGCAGATGTCCTACAAGCCCTGAGAGAACATAGGTGCCCAGCCAGACTACTACACCCAGCAAAACTCTATCAACATAGATGGAGAAAACAAGATATCCCATGACAAAATCAATTTTAAACAGTATCACCCACAAATCCAGCCCTACAGAAGATCCTAGAAGGAAAATTCCAACCCAGAGAAGATAACTACACCCAAGAAAAGAGAGGAAACAAAAAACTCCACTGCAGCTAAACCAAAAGAAACACTCAACCACCACCTACACCAAAATAATAGGAAATAACAACCTTTGGTCCTTAATATCCATCAACATCATTGGACTCAACTCTCCAATGAAAAGACACAGGCTTACAGAATGGATCTGTAAACAAGACCCATCATTTTGCTGCATACAAGAAACACATCTCACTAACAAAGATAGAAGCTACCTCAGAGTAAAGGGCTGGGAAAAGGTTTTCCAAGCAAATGGACCCAGGAAGCAAGCTGGAGTAACCATCTTAATATCAAATAAAATAGACTTCCAACTGAAGTTAATCAAAAAAGATAGAGAAGGGCATTGCATACTTGTTAAAGGAGATATTCATCAAGAGGGCATCTCAATATTGAATATCTATGCCCCAAATACAAGGGTACCAACATTTGTAAAGGAAACTCTTCTAGAGTTTAAATCACTCATCGATCCCCACACTTTAGTAGTAGGGAGACTTCAACACCCCACTCACAGCTATGGATAGATTGTCAAGACAGAAGCCAAATAGAGAAATAATGAGTCTAACAGAGATTATGAACCAAATGGACCTAACAGATAGCTACAGAACATTTCACCCAAACACAAAAGAATATACCTTCTTCTCAGCACTGTACAGAAACTTCTGAAAAATTGACCAAATAACACCTTGTATCTTATCAGACCACCATGGAATAAAGCTGGACTTCAATAGCAAAAGAATCAACAGAAAGTCTACACTCACATGGAAACTGAACAACTCTTTACTGGATGACTACTGGGTCAGGGAAGAAATAAAGAAGGAAATCAAAGACTTCTTAAAATCCAACAAAAATGAAGACACAACATACCCAAACCTATGGGACACAATGAAAGCTGTGCTACGAGGAAAGTTCACAGCACTAAGTGCCTTCAAAAAGAAAATTGTGACAGCTCATATTAGCAAATTAACTGCTAAACTGGTTGAATTGAAAAAAAAAAGAAGCAAACACTCCCAAGAGGAGCAGAAGGCAGGAGATCATCAAACTTAGGGCTGAAATCAACAACTTAGAAACAAAAAGAACTATACAAAGAATCAATGAAACCAAGAGTTGGTTCTTCGAGAAAATCAACAAAATAGACAGACCCTTAGCCAAATTAAGTAAAAGACAGAGGGAGAAAACACAAATCAACAAAATCAGAAATGAAAAGGGAGAAATAACAACAGACATTAAGGAAATCCAGAGAATATTTGGATCCTACTTTAAAAATCTATACTCCACCAAATTTGAAAACTTAAGTGAAATGGACAATTTTCTTGATAGATTCCACCTACTGAAGCTAAATCAAGATCAGCTTAACAGATTAAACAGCCCTATAACCCCTAAGGAAGTAGAAACAGTCCAACCAAAAACTCCCAGGGCCAGATGGTCTCAGCACCGAATTCTACCAGACCTTTAAAGAAGAGCTAATACCAATACTCTTCAAACTCTTCCACAAAATAGATCAGAAAGAATACTGCCAAACTCATTCTATGAGGCCACAGTCACCCTGATTCCTAAACCACACAAAGATCCAACAAAGAAAGAGACTTCAGACCAATGTCCCTCCTGAACATAGATGCAAAAATACTTAATAAAATACTGGCAAACCGAATCCAAGAACACATCAAAAGTATCATACACAGTGATCAAGTAGGCTTCATTCCAGGAATGCAGGGATGGTTCAACATATGATAATCCATCAACGTAATTCACCATATAAAAAAGTTGAAAGAAAAAAACCACATGATCATCTCGCTAGATGCTGAAAAATCATTTGACAAAATAACGCCCCCCCTAAATGCTAAGTGTCCTGGAGAGAACACTCATACATGGACTGTACCTAGAAATAATAGAGATGATATACAGCAAGCCAGTAGCCAACATCAAATTAAATGGAGAGAAACTTGAATCATTTCCTTTAAACCCAGGGAAAAGACAAGGATGTCCACTTTTGCCATATGTTTTCAACATACTAATTGAAGTTCTTGCCAGAGCAGTAAGACAGCTAAAGGAGATCAAGAGGATACAAGTTGGAAATGAAGAAATATAATTATCCCTATTTGCAGACGATATGATAGTACCTATAAGCGAGCCCAAAAATTCCACCAGAGAACTCTTACAGCTGATAAACAGCTTCAGCAAGGTGGCTGGATACAAAATTAATTAAAAAAAAATCAGACACCCTTCTTTATACAACAAATAAATGGGCTGAGAAAGAAATTAGGGAAACAACATCCTTCACAATAGCCACAAACAATATAAAATACCTGGGGATAACTCTAACCAAGCAAGTGAAAGACCTTTATGACAAAACCTCAAGTCTTTGAAGAAAGAAATTGAATAGGCCATCAGAAGATGTAAAGATCTCCCATGCTCACAGACAGGTAGGATCAACATAATAAAAATGGCCATCCTACCAAAAGCAATATGTACAGATTCAATGCAATTCCTATCAAAATACCAACACAATTCTTTACAGACCTGGAAAAAGCTATTCTCAACTTCATATGGAATAACAAAAAACCCAGAATAGCTAAATCAATCCTATACAATAAAAAAACATCTGGAGGTATCAACATCCCAGATTTCAAGCTGTACTACAGAGCAATAGTAATAAAAACAGCATGCTACTGGTGTAGAAACAGACCAGTAGATCAATGGGATTGAATTGAAGACTGAGAAATGAACCAATACAACTATGGTCACTTAATTTTTGACAAATTAGCCAAAACTGTACAATGGAAAAAGGACAGCATCTTCAACAAATGGTGCTGTTCCAACTGGATGTTCACTTGTAAAAGAATGAAATTAGACCCATACTTATCACCTTGTACAAAACTTAAGTCCAAGTATATTTAAGACCTTAACATAGGTCAGGAAACACTAAATCTACTGAAAGAGAAAGTGAGAAAAACCCTAGAACTCATTGGCACAGGTGACAACTTCCTGAACAGAACACCAACAGCTCAGGACCTGAGATCAACAATCAATAAATGGGACCTCATGAAACTGAAAAACTTCTGTAAGGCAAAAGACACTGTCATTTGAACAAAACGGCAACCTACAGATTGGGAAAAAATCTTCACCAACCCCACATCTGACAGAGGGCTAATATCCAAAATTTATAAAGAACTCAAGAAATTAAATTCCAAGAAACAAAATAATCCAATCAAAAAATGGGGAACAGAGCTAAACAGAATTCACAAAAGAGGAATCCCTAATGGCTGAGAGACACTGGAAGAAATGCTCAGCATCCTTAATAATCAGAGAAATGCAACTCAAGAAATCTTTGAGATTCCATCTCATACCTGTCAGAATGGCTAAGATCAAAAGTTCATGCTGGCAAGGGTGTGGAGAAAGAGGAACTCTCTTCCAGTGCTGGTGGGAATGCAGGGTTGTACAACCACTATGGAGGTCAGTCTGGTGATATCTTAGAAAAGTTGGAATACCTCTGCCTAGGGACCCAGCCATACCACTTCTGGGTATACATGCAAATGATTCCTCACCGAATCACAAGGAAGTTTCCTCATCTATGTTCATAGCAGCCTTATTTGTAATAGCTAGAAACTGGAAACTACCCAGATGTCCCTCAACCAAAGAATGGATTAAAAAAGTGTGGTATGCTGGGCGGTGGTGGCACACGCCTTTAATTCCAGCACTTGGGAGGCAGAGGCAGGAGGATCTTTGCGAGTTCGAGGCCAGCCTGGTCTACAAAGTGAGTCCAGGACAGCCAGGGCTACACAGAGAAACCCTGTCTCGAAAAAAACAAAACAAAACAAAAAAAACAAAAAACAAAACAAAAAAAAAAAAGTGTGATACATCTACATGATGCAATACTACTCAGCTATCTGAACCAACGAAATCCTGCAATTTGCAGCCAAATGGATGGAACTAGAGAAGCTCATCCTGAGTGAGCTAACCCAGACTGAGAAGGATGCACATGGCATCTATTCACTTATAGTTGGATTTTAGCTATATACTACAGGATAACTATACTACAACAAATGCACCAAAGGGAACATGAACATAGAGTTTTTTATTGTCAATGAGACACTTTGCCCTAGTGGTGCTGCCTTGTAGGCCCCCAGTGTATGAGGAGGCTCTTGGCCCTCATATGACTGTTGAACTGGGGTGGGGGACTGTTATGTGGGGACACTTCACTCCAGAGGGGTGGGATGGAAGGGATAGGCAGTAGAGTGTGGGCGGCTTGGACTGGGAGGAGTGGAAAGAGGACACTGTCATGGAGATGTAACCTGAAATAATAAATAAATATTAAAAAAGCCAAAAAATTAGAGATTATAAAGCAGGTGTTACAACAGACCTTAACACAGTTCTGAGAGTTATGATGAAATACTTTGAATACATATTTCACAGAACTAGAAGAATATGAAGAAACATGTGAAATTAATAGAGACATGTGACCACATATCATTAAATCAAGAGTATATAGACAACTTACACAGTATATAACCAGCAACAAAGAACCTCAGATATGGCCCAAGATCAGATAGATTCACTGCTGAGTTACAACTCTCAAATTGTTTCAGATAATTGAAAGGAAAGGAAAGGGACATGGCCAACCTCATTTCATGAAGCCATTATCAGAATTATTGCAATCAGAGACAAAAAATAAAATAAAAGAGAAGAAAAAGAAAGAAAAAATAAACCAAAATTCTAGTCTCATGCCCTATTGAACAGAGAAGCTGAAAATCTCAATGAAATACTTGAAATCCAATTCAGCATATTAATATCATATACTATGATTAAGACAATCTCATTCCAGGGGTACAAACATGTTTTAGCATGTACAGATCAATTAATATTATATAGTACATTAATAGACTTAAGAAGAGAAATAACGATAATTAAGGAGATAGAAACCATAAATTTTATAGAGAAAAAGGCAGTATGTGAAAATGGTTGGGGGGAGGGATAATGGAGAATATTATGTAATTACATTTTAATTTCAAAAATAAAAATTATATATAAATGATGGAAAATCCCACACTATTTCAATAAATGCAGAAAGTAGTTTTTTCAGAGTTTAACACCACTTCACGATAAAATCCTAAAAAACACTACAAATAGGAATTACACACCTTAACAATATAAAGCCTGTGTACAAAAAACTTGCATCTGACATAATAGTAAATGATGAGTTCTGAGCATATCCTCTAATATCAGGGATGAGATAAGAATGTCACTATACTCTTATTTAGTAGAGTCCATGAAGTTATACAGAGAACAATAAGACTAGAGAAAGAAAGGCAAAGACTACATATCAGAAAGTACAAGTCAAAGTCATTCACATGTTGATCCTGTACTTAACACACCGTACCAGAAAATCCTTAGATGGCATACAATTTTCAAGAAGTAAGAGAGAACACTAATACATAAATCTCAGGAATTTTATTTATACCAATAAAGGATTTTCCAAGAAGAAAATCACCAAAAACAGAGTTTCACTCACAGCAGTCTCAAAATCAGAAATAACTGGGGGTAACTCAGAAAAAAGACCTCTACAATAAAACCTCTCAAGTTCTAGAAAGACACTGAAGATGATGATAGGATATGTGTTTGACTGGCCCACAACTATTATATTTTCTGTCTATGAAAAAGTATGTTCATAATGGTTATTTTAAATGGACAACATCTTCACCTGCTTTTAAAAGTAAGGATATCTGCCATGGGGAAGGAGAACCTCCCCAGTCTACTAGTTGAGTAAGGCATGTGGCCTTTTGCATAATCAATAGCTGGAAGTCAGAACTGGAGCAGGATTATGGGCAGGGCTTCTGGGCACACAGAGATGCAGGAGGAGACTCTGGGGGATGCAGGCGACTGAAGCAGTCAAAGGAGACAGAAGATAGAGAACAGAGCAGGAAGGTGGGCAAGGAGAACCATGCGGATAACCAGAGTGTCAGAGAAGTCAGGTTAAGTTAGTTGCTTGCCGAGAGACTCCTCAGTAAAAGGCCAACAACTTTAAACTATGTAGATGTTTCCATATTTTAACTAAACATCGTGGCAGGATCCATGAAAGCCACATAATAGATGTGAAAAAGAATCCCAATGCTTATAGAATGTAAAAGTTAATGTTGTGAAAATATTAGCAAGAGCGGTCAAAAAAGATGAATGTAGCCCCATCAGAACTCCATGGCATTCATTTCAGAAACATAGTCATTTTGTGATGCATATGGAAGCACAAAGCACACTCAACTGTCAGTGCAAGCTAAGTAAAAACCTTACTAAGCTAACCACTCCTGGGAATAAACCTGTATATAACATAAGAATATGCATCTGCATACCACAGAGAAACTTATACAGCATTTTAATTGCTACAGTATCCATAGTAGCTGATATATAGAACTAGTCTAATTTGCCAAGTAAAATATGACCACCAGCAGATGAATAGATAAAGATAGATACTTTATTCATACAGAGTGGAGTTTTACTCAGCCATAAGAAAGAATTGAATGTATATTATTTCATTTTATATGTCTCTCTCTCTCTCTCTCTCTCTCCCCCTCTCTCTCTGTGTGTGTGTGTGTGTGTGTGTGTTGGGGTGAAGGGAAGGAGAGACGGAAAGAAAGGGAGAGAGGGGGTAGGGGACCAGAAATGAATGGAGGGTAATGGAGAAAGTATGGAAGGTGCTGTGTTGTATATGTACGGAAATCTCATGATTAAACACATTATTTTGCTCACTAACCACAAATGAATAATTGATCTTGATTTCAAGAATGTAACACCTCCCATAACAGAGGGTCATGTAGAGTAACAATGACCTCCTAAATACACCTGTGTGCTAATCCCCAAATCCTGTGATTATACTCCTTCATGTGGCAAATGAGATGAAGGCTATAATTTTGATTCTCATTGTCATGAACTGACCTTAATATATGGCGCTTGACTGGATTGTCCAAGGGATTTAAATGTGACCACTAGGCCTTCCACACCATAGAAGGTGGGTTTGAGAAATGACATTCTAGGAAGGGACTGGAGGGAAACTGCTTGGTTGCAGGATGGGAGATGGGCTGTGTACCAAAGCTGCGGTCCAGTAGATGAGAAGGAGAGTCTCTGCTATGTGCTGCCACTGAAAAATGCAGTTCTACTGACACTGTGTTTTGTCTCTGTGTGACCTACTTGGGAGTGAAAGCCTCCAGAATTGTAAAATGACAGATTTGTTTTGTTTCTGAATTTAATAATGCATGAAGTTTGTAGCTCTATTTCTAGCACCATTCCTACACCTTCAGATAGCTCTCAGCTGGGATGCTTAAGTGACAAGGCTCCTTCACATACAGCGATGGAGCCTTCAGCAACTCCCTGTTAGGCAATACTTCTATACATTTAATAGAAATCCTACCTTTGTACCTTTCATACATTTATATTCGTTCTGTCTTGAAAAAGACATGCTAATTTTTTCTTTGACTCAGTAGTGACTTGGCAGTTACTCAAATATGTAGAGGGAAATACTACATGTTGCAATCTGATTCCTCCCAATAAACTGTTTTCTACCTCCATTGCCAGTTCTTTCCATACTTCTTTTGTCCTGATCCCTGTCTCTGAACACAGAAGCTCTGTAGAATAGAGTATGAGTCATACACTTAAGTTTCCTTATTGCCATAAACTCAAATATTTTATAGTTTTTTATTTATTGAGAATTTCACATATGAGTCTTGCATTTTCATCATTTCCCCCTTCTTTCTCTTTTCTACTCCCCTAATGTCCTCCCACACATTTCCAAATGTATTGCCACTTATTTGTTATTTATTATTTTTACATATATACACATAAATGTATAAATACAATCTGTTGAATCCAGTTAGTGTTTATCACATGTATATGCACTTAAGACTGACTAGTTGAGGTGGTATAACCTATCCTTGGAGAAGACTGAGTCTTTCTGTGTGTACAGCTGTTAATTGCCTAGCTCTTTATCTAGGTGTGAGACCTTATGAGATTTCCCCATGTCTTGATATATTTTCTGAGTAGGTGATGCTCCTATAATATTGAATATCAAATGCTTCCAAAGACGTTACCTTTTTATGATGATTAATTTAGAGTCATGTTTTAAAATTTAACTATGAATCTCATATTTACACCAACTTTTGAATAAAAAATTTAGCTTCTACCAATGGTTACATCAGTTGCAACACTCAGGGATGCAAGCCAACCATTAAACAATTCACCAGAAGCCCATGTTTTAAGACTGAAATGGCACAGTGGTTCTTGCCTTCCTTACTAGGACATAATGATATTTAAATAAGATACTTTGTGTAAGTGACAAATATAATAGTTCACATGGTATTGCTCTTAAAAGTCATGGATTTATTAACATTTATAGGAAGTTAAGGCTTATCTCACATCTTGAAAAGAATGTTACATACAGATCTAGTTTTTAGTATAGATAATAGATAGTCACAAATATTAAAAGTATGTTTTCTTTTATTATTTATCTCCATAGTATATACTGAGATTTTTTTTGCAATGTTCAGATTAGAAAGAAGAAACTATATCAGTGTCTAGTAGTGAATTTCATAGACAATATTCTAGAAAGTGAGCAAGTATAATAGCAGCAGTAAGGTGTGATGCTGTGTTCATGTGAAATCTACTAACAATGACACTCTACCTAGATGGAAGTCTCTAAAAAACTATAATCAGAGTTTCTGCATGAGAAAACATCACACAGATCCTAATTAATGTACATTGTGGAAGTACTAAATCCACAGCTTCTAGGAACTTAAGATTTTGTAAGGAATAAAACCATTTTGAGAAGTTTTGCTAAATAACTACATCTCTGGAAGAGATATGGCAAAGTGTGTGCACTGAAAGTGATTCTGGAAAACAAACAGATATTTGGCAAATTCACATAAATGAAAATAGCATATGAATTCCTTTCAACAATAGTACATTACTATTTACTGACTCACTTTTGTGCTCAATGTTTTTTAGTAAAGAAATGTATGATGTTCTAGTAAGAAAGAAAACTGTGTGGTATGTGGATACTCTTTCTGTCATAAGTATATTTTTTCTATAAAACTAATAATGTCTAAGATAAAACTTTATTTAAGTATTTATGTGTATTAATCAAGATATTAAAATATTTTGACATAATTATTGGCTTTCTGAAAATATTTTCACACACACACACACACACACACACACACACATATATATATATATATATATATATGCTCTTTCTACTACTACATGAATTTGTTAAGTACTAAGATGTAATACTGAAAAAAAAATATGTCATATCTGCCCTGGTGGTACAAGAATCCAAACGAAGAAGGAAGACAGAATTCAATTGAGTACATAAATGAGGTTGAAATTTCTGTTTCCTGGGAGTGAATGATTGTGAGAGGCTGTGTGTAGCTACTTCAGTATGTTAGGACAGATGCAATAGTAGTGTACTATTGTATCTATACATGCTACACATGAACTGTGAGTGTGGATGACAGGTGCTCAGTGAGCAAGAACAGAGCAGTCAGGATGTGTATCCATGCAGAAGCAACAACTAATGGGTTCATTTATAAAAATAAATACCAGTAAATGGAGACATTTTCACTCATATGGGCTGAAATGAAAATGTTTGTATCCTCACAAGAGAGTGTTTCAAAAAATGCTGCACTTAAGGACACATCAATATTTAAATTATAAATCATTGCATATTTTTTCATGAAATGATAGCAACCTTAATTTTCATTTACTTCATATTCTTGCTTAATAAAATGAGGAAATGCATGAACAGTGGCATAGATTTTTAAAGGTATTAATGTTCAAAAGTTAGGTAAATTTAATTACACTAGAGCCTCATGGGCATGAACTTAGTAGGTCTGGATTGTACCAGAAGTAACTAATATCCTTGAATGTATTAGCAAACAGTCACTAAATACTGGGTGTTATGTGTGGCAGTGCAATATTATGAAAATATTGCTTATATTCTAAGAGATTGAACTTTTACTGAACCTCACAGCCAGTGTCAACAGTATATCTTTAGGTTGCTTAAGACTAAGACTGCTATCCTACTGTGCACTCAGTCTGTTTGTTTAACTTACCTTTAAGAAAACATTATAGAAATCATACTTAATTGCCTGACATTTCCCATGTAATCAGCTTTTACAACCCAAGCTGTGTAGTATTAAGTAATGTAATCTTCTATGCTGCAACCCAGAGAACAGTGTATGTGTGTATGTATTCACAATAATGTATTCATCTGCTAAAAAAAAAACCAGATAGGTTGAAAAACAACTTTATATAAAAAATATGCACCATAATGGTAGCATCATTTGGGTATTACTTGATAATATTTGCTTGTTTATTGTCTGGGTCAGTCGGAGTCAGCGACTTACTTGATCCCTTGTAAAGCTTTGTTAGAAATTCTGTATAGGAGAGTCTGTCACCGTATAATGTTTTCTGTGCTGTTCTATATAAAGGGAAAGAACTTTGTTAAGGACAGACACAGGGACAGACATCATCCAAGTAGCCTTTAGACTCATAACTCAGATTATAGAATGGAAGGACAATGCAGAATGCAGGGAGAGAGAAGTACAGAATTTGAATCTGGACCCACTCTGGATAAAATTACTCCAAGGAAACATGCTTATAATTTATTTTCCTTAGTGAAACACTGACAAATTTTATGTAGTCTAAGGTTATTATTAATTTTTTCAAGTCAATGAATATGAAGAAAGGATACCTTTGTCAATAGAATATAGAATACTATAAAGAAATCATATTTTAGAAAAAATTAGATAATGCTATCAAAAACTAGTCTGTTATAATGTCTTTACAATGTGAATAATTGTGTGTGCTCAGGGGAACTACACATGAGCATACTTGAACTACAGTAGAAAAACAAGTATTTGTCACATTGTATGGTAGTGGAAGTTGGCAATCTGTGTGACAGCAATTGGAAGTGATATAACAACTGCTATTGTAAGATATTTTCAAGTATGTCAGAACAGAGAACACACAGCTTTAAAACATCCTTTATCCACTATAGTAAACAGCTACTGCCTTTTCAGAAGTACTTTTGTGTTATGGAAAGGCATGATATTTGGTATCATGAATTTGGTTAAAATTCCAACTTCTCTCAATATTTATGTGAATTTGAAGCCCTTTCTCATAAGTAGGTGTTAAGTAACTCTAAGTCACTTCAATGGTTTAATTCAAACAAACCCTTTATTTTTTAGTTACTCTTCTTTCTAATTGCCTTCTAAACTAAAAAATGTATTCCACAAGCCATTCATTCCTTGTGTGTATTTACACATCTTTGGAATAATCACTTTATGGAATAATCATTGGGATTCTGAAAAGTAGTTTTTTGAGTACCTTCACCTTAAAGAAATTTGGTACAGGATAAGTATACTAAAACCAATGCACCAAAGGGAACATGAACATAGACATTTTTTTCCTGTCAATGAAACACTTTGCCCTAATGGTACTGCCTTGTAAGCCCCCAGTGTATGAGGAGGCTCTTGGCCCTCATATGACTGCTGAACTGGGGCAGGGGACTATTATATAGGGACACTCCACTCCAGAGGACTGTAATGGAAGGGATAGGGGGCAGATGGTAGAAGGGTGGGATTGGGAGGGGTGGAAGGAGGACACTGTGATAGAGATGTAACATGAAGTAATAAATAAATATTTTAAAAACCCAAACTGTGAAAACTCATTAAATTTTCAGTAGTGACTTAACTGTCAAGAACCTGTTGATCAACATCTAAGTTCCTTCTTACGTGAAATAAAAGAGGAAGCAGGAAACACATAGATCTGTCCTTCTGACAGTATCCTCACTCAGTTATTCCCATTAATTCTTTCCTTTCATAATTTTGAAATTATCATGTCAAAAATAGTCTGAGAGAGTCAATCTGATATTGTTGTTTAACCACAACCAGGGAGGGATCAGCCTTCTTATTATAGATTCAAACATAACTGCCCCATTCCAGGCATGCATTGTAATAAAATATGTGACCTTAAGATATATGAAATATGTGTGTACACTTACATATGTAATCTTCAAAACATACATACACAATGATTATCCAATATGATCTCTATTTAAAATGAGAAAAATCTTATGTATTGATTGAGAAGACCTTCTTTTCTTTTTTATCTGACAAAGCTTCTGAACAATGGTAGCTGCTGACTATATCAGTGGCTCTAGGATGCCTTTAAGAACTGGTCTTGCATTGATAGCAGTTTTTTTTCCCACTATATACCTAGTACCGTCCTGCCCCATCTTTGCTGCCTTATGATCATGCCACAGCTGGCCTACAATATGTAATATCACCATCTCATTAATACAGAAAATATGTCATTGCTAAGGAAAGATGAAACTAATACTTAGTTATCAATTGTATTTATTAATAAGTATAAGTTGTAATATTAGGCTGGCAAAGCAGCTGGTGGCCCGGTGAGAGACGAGCAGGCCTGACTTGCATTAGAGGTCTGTAGTCCTCATGGAGTGGCCTGGTGGGGCAGCTCCTAGATAGTTATTAATAACAATAAATTGTTATTCTAGGCCAGTGGAGCAGCCAGCAGCTGCAGGAGACTGGCAGGCCTGGTGGGGTAGCTGCTGGGGCTTGACTCGCCTTGGTTGGACACTTGAAACCCATGGCTGCTTTTTCACAATAATTAAATATATCATTACCTTTTAATGTTTAAATGCTTAGACCTTAGCTGGGCGGACTCTTAACTAGCTCATCTAAATTAATCCCAGACCACCTAATCCCAACCAGTCCTGTGGTTTGCTGTACCTTCCAGAACTCAGACACATCTGTCTGCTTCTGTGTCTCCTGGCAGAAAGAGAGCTTCCTTTGTGTAAAACCCAGAGTTCTTTTCTTTGTCCCAGGAAGTCCTACCTTCCTGTACTCTTTCTGCTCAGCTCATTGGCCATCAATGACTTTTATTAACCAATCAGAGAGTGCCTCAGAAGGGGCAGTAACCAGATTTCTGAGCACTGAAATCAGCCTCTGAGAATCAATGTATTAGACCTTCCTCTAACATCAAGACATTAATTCTTCCCTCAGAAGAATGGGAAGATCCCTTTAGAATTTACAAAAGAGGCAGGGGATATTAATCACATTTGACTTTATTCAGTAGTTAGTTCAGCTTTCTTCCTATGTTCTTTATACTTAATGAGTTAAGCATCATTTTTTCCCTTTGTGTGGGTTTACTACATGAGGGCAAAAACACAAGTTGGAGAAGTAAAACATTATTCTCCATAAAGATATTGGTTGTATAAAACTAACATATAACTAAATAGAGTTTTTTTTGTAGTTGTTGTTAAAGTAACAACCTTGTAGGTGAATTGAAAGTCATAACAGAATAAGGCCTCCTAGAAAGAAGGTTTCCTTAAAAGTAAACTTAAGCTTATCTAAATATAAGAGATAGATAGGGCATCTTCAAAAACCTCAAGAGATCTGCAGAATATGGCATTCAAAGATGTTTTCTTAACTTAAGAATTTTTGGTATTGAGACATGTCAGCTCCTGACAGCACCCCCACTCCAAGTAGAAGATGAGCATTGAAGAATCTCCAGTGGGAGATGATTGAATTGGTGGTAAGCCATTCTCTTGGCAAGAAAAACCACTTGCTTCAACTGTAGACAGACTTCTGTCCAAAAAGGACAAAACTTGGAAGCAGGTAAGTCGACAGCCTAGCTCTGCCAAGACAGGGTAGGTAAGTCCTTCATAATTCCTGCTCTACAACCAATGTCTGTCAGAGAAATGGGGCCAAATGGCTGAAGATTGATGCTGTAATGTATGGAGAGAAAATGGGAACTGTCCAGGCAGCCACTGGTATGTCATTTTTTAGTTTTGGAAGCTGCAGGCCCTGCACTTCCTATATAATCAGATATATTTATCCCTCTCAGGTCTCTGAGGTGGTTGAAGAATAGATAGCTAGAGTCTCATAGTTAAATTTTGAGTTGTTTAGGAATCAAGAGGGTGTTCTGGATCTAAGAAGATATTTTTAAAATTATGAGGCAAGTTAGTATGAAAGCTGAGTTAGATATAGAACTTTAAACTCATGGAGATGGTTAGATAGTAGAATGTTAAAGTCAGGTGCCAAATACATATGGACTGGACATTGGGAATGTATGCTAAGCCATATAACTCTTATAATCATGGCCTATTTATTTCTGTTGTTTTGTATTGTATTTATAGTTATAAGAAAAAGAACCATTATTTGGACTAAAAGGGAGAGCTGTTGGGGGGAAAAATAAATACCTTAAACTAAAAAAAAAAAAAAAGAAGGGAAGAGGATGGTGGGGCTGACGGGGAGGAGGGTGGAAGGGTGGGACTGGAGGGGGGAGTAGGGAGGGGATTGTGATTGTGATGTAACTTGAAGAAATAAAAAATAAATTATTAAAAAAATAGACTGATTCTCAGTTCTACTCTCAGGGATCAATAGTATCCTAAGTCTACTTAGGTATAAATGCATTCCGTCATTATTAAAACTGAAAGGATGTCTCAGAATTCAGACCAGATCTTGAAATATAACTCAAGAAAACCAGTGGTTCCTGGTTATGAGCACCACAATGAGAAGTGGGTGTTTCCCCCCCTTGTTGTTTCCACTGCAGGTAAATGGACTGTGTACACATTCCTTTCTCCAAGACTCTATCTGTAGTTCTGAAGACAAATGGCCACTTCAGGATTTTTGGTCCAGAAATGGGCAGGAATTTTATGTGTTTCCTGTTTCACGGGGAGAAAAAGGCATCTGCACATGCTTTATGTTACTTAAATGGTGATCTATTCCAGACTTTGTAATGATAATAAGGTTCAGAAGATTTTGTGCTGATGAAATAAGATGTTTGTGTGATGAAATAAGATGCTGAGAAGATACTTAGAAGGGTGAGTCTATTTAATATTTGGTCAGAACATTGTCCGCTGGTGTCTGGAGTTTAGAACATGTTAGTTCAAATTCCAATGAAAGAGACTATGATAGCCACTCTGAGGAGTTACATGATCTACCTCCACACTCATATAAAAATTTAAAAATTATCAAACTGAAATTTCATATTGGAAAACATTGATTTGTAGGAGTTAGAGTATAATATAAGGCAGTCCAGGAATGGACAAGGATAAGGACTATGGTGAAGATGGTCTTCTCAGTGTCTGAACTGGATCGACATAAATTCTGAAATTGTAAGGTGATAATAGTACATGCATGTGTATTTCATCACATGTTCCACAGTTGTACATAAGCCTAAAAGAAAACTCAGGAAATCAAAACACTATGAATGAATTGCTTTGGTATTTATATTCTTGTGAAGTAATCATATTCTGGTTTTGAAAACTATGTCACTGGAGGAGAAATAGATAAATAGTAGACATGTTCTTTACAATATTTAAATCTTAAGCAAATTCACAATTGTTCAATAGGATATTTTGATTGAAAAGTTGTTCAACAAGACAACACATGAGTTATGAAAGGATTATTTTAAAAGTCTGAATCTGAATCTAAAGATGTAATAGATGAATAACTTTGGAACCCAGTTAACACTTCAGGATTAGCTTGGCAAAAACATCAGTGAACCAAGTTCAGGTAATTGGGCCATATTTCTGAACATTAGGCTCCATTCAGTTGGTAACTTTGAGATGGCTAGCAGAATAGAAGATGTTTACCTCAAAATGTAAACTATAACTATTTTATACAATTATGAAATAAAACTAGAGCCATACAATGTTATTCTTAATTTCCCAGTTCCATTTTACAATTTGTAGTCTCCTATATCTTCCCAACCTTCTTAGCTGTGAAGTCTGAGCTGAGTTGTTGTGAAATGGAACTTCTGTGTCAGAGCCATAAGGATAGTTGCATCAGTGTGGCAGCAAATAAATAAGCCGCTTTTACAGGGGTTGTTTACCACTAGGTGGTTGAGGTAAATAGCAGTCTAAATCCTTGAGGTATACCTGTGGGTACTGGCAGCCCTGTTTATCAAAGTTATCAGTCCAGAGACCAACCATTGTGCAGTAGGATCATAGGTGGTAGAGCTACAAAGGTCTAGGTTCTTCTCTACATGTGACCACTCTCAACTGAAGGCATTCATTCTCATGTATTTTTTAAAAGGGATAAACTGCATCAATTTTGATAGTATGTTCAGACATGAACATATCAAAAAAAGTGTACCGGCTTAGCTCAACATGTTTCAACACTGAGCTCCTACCCTGTCCCTATAACTGTGTTCTATTGTTTGTTTGTTTTTTGAATGGATGAAAAATGGACAAGTTGAATTAAAGAAAGAACAAAATAGTAAGTCCTATCTCTACCTATAATCTTCACTACATTTAGGTAGTTGTAGATTAAAACTCTTGAGAATAGAGCTCCGCATCCATTCTTTTTTTTTTCTTTTTTTCTGTTGAGAAAATGAGTCAATGGTGTAGATGGAGAAAGGATTAAAGTTCACATGGGTGGGAAAACTTGTTATATGCAATAACCAAGTTGCATTTGCTTACATTTTGGAGTATGTTTCTTATAATTAATTATTAAAAATACTGCCATAGCCACCCCACTCTCACATCTCACATGAACTGGATAGAGTTCGCATACTTCCCATGGGTGTCATTCACAGTGTCTCTGAATTTCCAGACATTAAATGTGGGAGTATATGTGCAATAATGCCTTATAAGGTCACAACTTACTGTCAAGTCCAAGACAAATCTTGGTATTTCTAAATGAGGGGTAGTATGGAAACTTAATATAGTAGAAACATGCTAAAATATACACACATATGTATACGATATAAATGAAATTGCCAAATAATGAGGGAGATAAAGGTCCAGCATTTCTTGTCGCCAAATAAAGCTTTCAGTATCTGGATTGGGTTTAATCTAGTTGAATTCTTGGACAAAGGTGTCCCATGGCAATCCTCAAACAACCTTCTGTTGCTGAGACTAAAAGTTGTTCTCCACTGGTAAGAGAGAAACTGGTGGCAATGGAACATTATTGAAGACAACAGCTACACAACTCATTTAACAAGGAGAAGTCAAGCTGGTGCCTATATAGAGCCTGTAACCCTATCATTAGAATCTTCAGTACAGGCCAGTTTTTAAAAGGTTAATGAAAGAACAACTTAGCAACCCAGTCATAAACCCTTTGATCTACAACGATGTTCTGACTGCAAGATATGCTAGGGCAATGTGGTGACACAAGCTTGTGGGAATAATCAACCAATATCTGATTTGACTTAGCTCTACTTCATGAGATGGAACTGATATCTGACACAGCTTGGGTGACCAAGAACCTGAGACTAGATATCACAGGGACAAAGAATAAAACAAAATGTTTCTGTTAAAAAAAGGAGAAAGAAGAGAAGGGAATGGAGAAGAAAAGGAGTAAATGAAGGAAGAGGTGAAGGAGGAGAAGTAGGGGAGAAGGGCGAGGAGAAGTCAGAAAGAAAGACAGGCAGGAAGGCAGGCAGGCAGGCAGGCCAACCAAGAAAATGGCCCCTAGTGCATTCCTCTATACTCCTAGATTAGTGGCTTGCACAGCCATCATCAGAGAAGTTTTCTCCTACAGCAGATGGCAACCAACACAGCAACGCATAGCACAGATGATGTAACCCAAAGATATGATACAGACAACGAGAGACCCTTGAACATTCAGCTTTCAATGAGATGTCTCCATCAAATCCTTCCTGTCAGGGTTCAGTGGGGCTAGAAGACACCAAGAAAAAAGGCCCTCTAAACTAACATGATCAAAGCTAACATGAACTTACAGAGACTGGCAGCATGCACAGTGCCTCAACATATCTGCACCAGATCCTCTGCATATATATTACAGCTTCCAGTTTACTGGTTTTAATTTTTTTATGTTTATTTATTACTTCAGGTTACATCTCCATCACAGTGCCCTCTTTCCACCCCTCCCAGTCCTGCCCTCCCACCCTCTACCCCCTATCCCATTGCCAGACTGACCACCATAGTGGTTGCACAAGCCTGCACTCCCACCAGCAATGGAGGAAGGTTCCTCTTTCTCCAAACCCTCGCCAGCATGTGCTGTCATTTGAGCTTTTGATCTTAGCCATTCTGACAGGTGTGAGATGGAATCTCAGAGTCATCTTGAGGTGCCTTTCTCTGATGATTAAGGATGCTGAGCATTTCTTCAAGTGTCTCTCAGCCATTAGGGATTCCTCCTATGTGAATTCTCTTTTTAGCTGTGTTCCCCATTTGTTTTGATTGGATTATTTTGTTTCTTGGCATTTAGTTTCTTGAGTTCTTTGTAAATTATGGCTATTAGCCCTCTGTCAGATGTGGGGTTGGTGAAGATCTTTTCCCAGTCTGTAGGTTGCCTAAATCAATCAATCCTGCACAATGAAAAAACATCTGGGGGTATCACCATCCCAGATTTCAAGCTGTATACAGAGCAATAGTAGTAAAAAATAGTATAGAAACAGACCAGTGAATCAACAGAATCAAATTGAAGACCCAGAAATGAACCTACAAACCTATGGCCACTTAATTTTTGACAAAGAAGCCAAAACTGTACAATGGAAAAAGGACAGCATCTTCAACAAATGGTGCTGGATGTTGACATGTAAAAGAATGAAATTAGACCCATACTTATCACCTTGCACAAAACTTAAGTCCAAGTGGATCAAAGACCTTAGCATAAGGCCAGACACACTAAATCTAATAGAAGAGAAAGTAGGGTAACCCCTCGAACTCATCAGCACAGGTGACAACTTCCTGAACAGAACACCAACAGCTCAGGACCTGAGATCAACAATCAATAAATGGGACCTCATGGAATTGAAAAGCTTCAGTAAGGCAAAAGACACTGTCATTCGAACAAAACGGCAGCCTACAGTTTAGTGCTTTTATGGGATTCCTGAGTGTGTAGATAATGAGTCTTTGATTTTTGTGTTTTCTCTTGGACACTTCTGTTTATCTTTTCAAATTCAGATGTGTTAGTTTATCTTTTTATGATATTATATTTTATTATTTAAAAAGTAAAGGAATGAGAGAGAATCCATGTGTTGTATATAAGGGATAAGTGCTCCAGAAAAGAACCTTGGTGTCAATCTCCTTCTACCTTGTTTGAAACAAGGTCTCTTGTTTGATGATGGGCAAGCTAGAATAACTGCCTTGGGGTCCTAGTAATTAACCTATCTCTGCTTCCCTTCTCATCATACAAATGATGGAATGAGAGGTCATGCTACTGTTTCCAGCTTTACATGGGTCTGTGGCTATAAGCTCAAATCCCCATGTTCACTTGGTAATTATGTTATCTGCTGAGCCATCTCCCGAGGCTGGGACCCCACTCTATGTAGTTCTAAGCATGCCTTTCTCTTTGCCCGGGTTAGAAAACATTTCTGTATTTCAGAACTCGGAAAAAAAAAAAAAAGGTAAAACACAAGAGGCAGTCTCACTCTCTAACGAACGTATCTCAGTATCCAATGCAGACCGATAGTACCTACTCACAGGGCTCGAGCCCAACCTCTTAAATGCCTAGTCACCTCTCACAACATGGGGTTTTCTGAGGAAGACCTGACAAGAGACTTTGTGGAGACAAACTGGGAAGAGTGGAACCAGCAGAAAAGAAAATGGACGAACTGCTGCACTTCTTATTTTAACAATGGAAACATATGAATAGCTACACTGTGAGATAAGCGGAAGAGCAGAAAGGTATAGGCAGGTAAGTTAGAGCAAACACAATGTCTGAAAAGAATGGCCGGGGCTCTGGCTGAGGACTGGTGCTTGACCTTATTACAACGTATGCAAAGAGTAAAGTCTGCACCCAGAGCTAGCTGCGACACAGATGTGGGCTTACCTTACTCTACAATGCATTGACACATGTACTCCAGAGCCTCCCTATCACAGACATCATGCTACTTCCTGCATAGAAACATGAGCCTTACACTCTTCCGTGTACAATGATGGCGAGTGTCTCTATGGGCAAACGGGCTCTGTCTCTTTTTTTTTTTTTCCTTTATTTTTTATTTCTCCAAGTTACATCTCAATCGCAGTCCCCTCCCTATTCCCCCTCCAGTCCCACCCTCCCACCCTCAACCCGCCATCCTCTTCCCTTTTTTTTCCTTTATTTTTTATTTCTCCAAGTTACATCTCAATAGCAGTCCCCTCCCTATTCCCCCTCCAGTCCCACCCTCCCACCCTCAA